>CAJOBZ010000008.1:1990000-2277500 GCA_905332375.1 Pieris macdunnoughi
TTATTGACATAACTTTTACACATTTAAATACATAACTTCAATCCGGTAAAAAAGTGTTTTCTTTAAAAGTTGAATGGCAATTTATGAGTGTGGTAAATACTAAAGGACTCATATTGGCTTCAAGTGTGCGATGATTGTTTACATTTTGTTTACGCTTCTGCTTATTTACTAAAAAAATTTATGTTTAAATTAACTAAAGTTAGGTTAGGTTAGGTGACATATTTGCAGGTGTGGTCCGGGCGAAGCCCCTCTACGGATGCCCCATTTGGGCCGATTGTCTATTCGCTCAAAACAGGGCGATTCTGAGACAGTCGCAACGGGCGATGGCCATAAGGGTGGCAAGGGCGTACCGCACCGTCTCTTGCGAGGCAGCGTGTGTTATTGCAGGAACTGCCCCCTGGCACCTCGAAGCGGCTGCCGTAGCCAAGATCTATTGGCATAGGGCAGATAGTAGAAGTAGGGGTTTCGACCCCCTTCCTGAGCACATAAACAGTTGGAGACGGGAAGCCCAAGTGACCGTCCTTCAGAAATGGATGGATGAGTTACAAGATCACAGGGCAGGAGTCTGGACAATTACATCTATACGTCCAGTGCTCAACTTGTGGGTAAATAGAAGATGGGGGGCACTCTCGTACCGACTCGTTCAGGTCCTAACAGGCCATGGATGTTTCGGTGGATACCTTCACAGGGTTGCTAGGAGGGAGGCATCCCCCATTTGTCACGAGTGTGGTTTCGCAGACGACACAGCGCAACACACTTTAGAGGTTTGTCCGGCGTGGAGCCCTGAGCGTAGTTTATTAACCGCCACCTTCGGATTGGATCTGTCGCTTCCAGTCATAGTGAAAGCTATGATGGAGGCTGACAGTGACGGCCCGTGGAACACTTTCAAAGCGTTCTGTGAGGCCGTCATTACACTTAAAGAGAATGCGGAGAGGGTTCGGGAGTGTAACCCAGACGCCGACCCTCCCAAAAAACTCTTACGCACGTACTCCACTGTGCCCTTAGGACAGAATTGGGCAACGCAGAAGTTGGGCTCACACAGCAAACGCTCATGACGGAGGCACGGATTAAGGGAAACTGTTACCGCGCCTACCGTCCATAGCGAACAGATGGGGCTGTTGGGTTTTAGTGGGTAGGTGTCCATTGCACCATACGGACTGACTCCCACACTCCATGCGTCACTTTAAATCGTTGCCCCGGCGCGGGGTCAGTAAATTGATTTCCAACAATAAAAAAAAAAAAAAGGTTAGGTGACATAACTCCTACTTTGTATTATTTATAACAATTAAACTCGTATTGCAACAATTTAAAATTAAGTACTTTCGTCCATGTAACATGCTACAAACATGCAATGAACGAAGGAAGTATCAAATAGCCACTTCTTCCTTGTGTCTTTATCCTTCTGTGTAATGTTATTGTTTAGCTTATAAACTCACCTAAAACGCAAACGCCACTTAGAATACAAAAAACCCCATGCCTTAGACCCAAATATCGACTGCGAGTGTCAGACACAGAAGGCTGATCATCTATGTGCCTAATAAAAATCTAATAACGATATGTCGTGGCTTCGCACATGACGTGGAAACATCTGGTGGTCGTCTTGGTAGTCTTTTTTTTATAGAACCCCCTGTTCTATAAAAAAAAGACTACCAAGTACAAACGGACCGGAGGCAGTCTCAATGCCAAAGGGCTCGCGAATGCCTTGCAGGCCTTTTAAAAATTGGTACGCTCTTTTCTTGAAAGACCCTAAGTTGAATTGGTTCGGAAATACTTCCGTGGGCAGTTGGTTCCACATAGTGGCGGTGCGCGGGAAAATTGCCTTAAGAAACGCTGAGTTCTGAACGACGTACGTCGAGGTGATACGGGTGGAATTTCGTATTTGGCATCGACGTCCGATGATGAAACTCAGCTGCGGGTATTAATCTGAACACTCTCTATGATTGTAATAGATTATAAAAAAAATTATTTTCATGACAAAACACTAGTTTAAATACATAATTTAAGGCTTCAGAGAAACTATTTGATCATAAATGCAAATGGGAATTATTTATCCCTTCTCCGTTACATAAAGTAGTTGTTCGACCACAAGTCACGCCTCATTCCTTATTCAGGACCACGAGGACATTTGGATAAGGCTGTGTCTGCTTATATTTAGGTGAAACCCTATTTTATAGCCCTATTGCTCGTACAAAAATATTTTGTACGGGCATAAGAAGAGAATCTATATGCGCTTTAGTATTTCTATAGCGTTTTAAACGTCTATACTATAGACGTTTAATTACTATAGACTCTATAGTAATTAAACGTTCTTATAACTAAACTAAGAAAATTTGTCAGTATGGGTCATAAAAACCATTGAAATGAAATGAAATGAAATAGAAATGAAATGAAATGAAATAGTTTATTCTTGCAAGTAGGACTATATAAATCACTTTTACAATGTCTTCCTAAACTAGATGAAGTCGACATTTCCTAACTGACTGCCCTGAGAAGAAATGTCGAAACAAACTCGGGGGTCTTAGTCTCTTTTATAGTCCAGATAATACAATAATAAATTAATAAGTTGGTGTAAACAAATGCAGAGTATTTACTGGACTGGTCTTTGGAAGAAAGAACCAGATCGATCTGAGCAAGCCTGCGCCAGCAGACGGCTAGCATGCCCCGAATAGCTCATGCAGCTCAACCATTTTTGAGGGAGCTGCACAACCCGGTACACAACAATACCGCCAGTGGCACCATAAAAATATGTGGGGCAACAACTCACTCAGATCGCCAGCCCAAAATAACTATAGACTAAAATGTATCAAATTATAAATCAAGCAAAAGAGTTTATGATATACCCGCATAATGTTTACACTTACAATGGATACAAAATGTATTTTTAAGGTGTACCTTAAAGCAAGGAAAAATAATGAAATTGAAAAATATAATCGTAATATAAACATTATTCACTTGGCATGTCAAAGTGTAAAATATTGTATGCAAAAGCACAAAACATGTCAGTATTGTAGAAAAAGAAAAAATGAATATGCACTAAGCACAAAACATGTCAGTAATGTAGAGAAAAAAAAAATGTAAAAAAATGAATGTGCACTAAGCACAAACATGTCAATAGAATAAAATAAAATGCATATGCAAAAGCACAAGACATGTCAGATTGTAAATATGTACAACATGCAAAAAATAAAATAAAAAAGAAGTGAAAGAAGCTTAAAAAAAAAACACAAGCGATATCTCTATAAGCGAGCAGCTCAATCCCAGGCGTTTCTATCATTTAAATCGGATATCCTGTAATATCCTTTAGTTAATAATTTTGATTTAATAAAAAATTTAAATTTCTTAAGGGGAAGTTTACGAACATCCATAGGAAGTTTATTGTAAAAGCGTATACATTGACCCATGAACGAGTTGCTTATTCTATGAAGGCGAGTAGCATGAACTGTTAAATTATTTTTGTTCCTAGTATTTCGGGAGTGAAGATCAGACAATTTGACAAAATCCGGTTCGTTTTTGTGAACATAAAGTAAATTTTCAAAAATATATTCTGAAGTTACAGTCAGAATGTTTATCTCTTTGAATTTCTCTCGGAGAGAAACTCTAGGACCTAAGTTATATATAGCGCGGACAGCTCTTTTTTGTAATAAGAAGATTGTATTAATATCCGCACAGTTTCCCCAAAGGAGAATGCCGTACGTCATCAAGCTATGAAAATAACTGAAATAAACAATTGTGGCTGTATCCACAGCAGTAATTTGTCTAATTTTCCTTACAGCATAAGCAGCTGAACTGAGCCTTCCAGACAATTTGTTAATGTGTGGGCCCCACTGTAGTTTAGCGTCAACAGTAATGCCAAGAAAAACAGTTGACTCAACAGGTTCCAACTCTACTCCATTCAGTTGTACATTGGTGCTTAACTGTCTCACATTAGGCGTAGAAAATTTTATTAATTTAGTTTTACTTGAGTTCAAAAGCAGATTATTAACATTAAACCAATGGACAACCTTAGATAGTGCCAAATTAACTTGGTCAAAATTTTCAAGTTGACGCTTAACTTTAAAAACAAGCGAAGTGTCATCCGCAAATAATAGGATTTTGTGATCATCCCTTACACAAAAAGGTAAATCATTGATATAGATAAGGAATAAGAAAGGACCTAGAATTGAACCCTGCGGAACACCCATAGTTACCACAGATCCTTTTGATTTTTTGCCATTAATATCTACACTTTGTATTCTATTGTCTAAATATGAACTGAGAAGTCTAAGAGCCTTATTTCTAATGCCATAGTGGTGTAGTTTCTTGATAAGTGTGTCATGGCAAACACAGTCAAAAGCTTTGGACAAGTCACAGAATATGCCTAAAGCATCCTGTGAATTCTCCCAAGCCTCGAATACATTTTTGAGTAGTTCCACACCTGCATCTGCAGTAGACCGACCCTTAGTAAATCCAAATTGTTTGGAGTGAAAAAGATTCTGTCTGTTAAAATGCTTTAGCATTTGCTTTAAAATTATTTTCTCAAAAATTTTGCTCAGTGTAGGCAAAATTGAGATAGGGCGAAAATTCGTAGGATCGGTTGTACTACCAGATTTGAAGAGTGGAATCACCTTGCTTAACTTCATTAAGTCCGGAAACACACCAGATGCGACACAAGAGTTGAACACAATTGCCAGAATAGAAAAGAAATATTTAATTTCTCAAAGAATTATATTATACTCAGAAAATTTAAATTTAAGGTAGGTTAGTTGTGGACAGTAATAATATCGTTTATTAATACCTAAACATATAATAATCAAATATACAGTATTTACAATCTTCTTAACCTACGGAGTAACAATAAAAGGAGTAATTAAATAAATTAATAAAAAGAAAATTAAAACAAATCTAAAAAGTTTGGTACCTGAGGCAGTGTACCTTTAACGATAGCAGAATTTTCTCGTTGTATTCGTTGAACGAGGAAAGCACCAGCTCTGGGGTCACCGGTACTATCTACCAGGCGCCAACTTAAATCTTTAATTAGCGCCTGTGCACTTGAACCTCACGGCTCAAGAGTCTCTACTCCAAAGGGAACAAAATCGAAGTTGGAGGAAAGTCTCATATACGTATTTGAGCCGTTTATTATTGTGTTTCGCAAGAATTGGTACGCTCTTTTCTTAACTATATACTGTATACATTAAATTGATTGAATCGTTACTATATAATACATTGTCGGGTCGGGTTGTCTCTCTCCCTAAAATATGGCGAGGGGGCCGATGGCTGGCCATGCGTCATACTCGTGAACGGGTGCGACTTGTGGTGACTGGTCGTACTTGAATTCGTGTATGCGGTGATGTTAATTATTTCGACTATGTGTTTGCGTGTTGTTCCCACGAGAATGTAAGTGCGTGCTCCTATTTCACCATGCCTCCTGCTGATAGGGGACAAGTCTTTGTTTTTATTTATGTTATTATTATTAATTACTTAAAATGTCATGTGGAACATGGTGTAATGGTGTAATGGTTGCAGCTCCTTACAAACGTTGTTTAAAAAAAAAAAACATGGCGATTAAAAAGAGTGGCGGAGAGTTTATTGCCAGTTCTTCTCTTCCGTTCTACGCCCTTGATTTGAGAACTGGCAGTAAATGTAAAATTAGAAGCATTAATATTTATTTCTTTAATGACGAATCACAAGTGTACATTGTGTTACCTACGTGAATAAATGATTTTTGAATTTGAAATTTTAATTTGAATTTGAATTGGATGTCATATTATTTGTTAAATTATTATTTTTCAAAGTATTGGGCTACACGCTTACATGTACTCGTATTAAAGCAAAGCATAACACGTACTTTACACCTTGAAAAGGATTGCGTTGAAATATGAATTATTATTGTAGCATGAACTTTTCACAGCTCGCCAATTCTCGGCTGCTCTTATATCAAGGCTCGTGGACTCTTGTCTCTTGAAATTTAATTACATGGCTCCTCCCACGAGAATGTAAGTGCGTGCTCCTATTTCACCATGCCTCCTGCTGATAGAGGACAAATCTTTGTTTTTAATTTATTTTATTATTATTTAAAAAAAAAAAAAAAAAAAAAAAAAAAAAAAAAAAAAAAAAAAAAAGAGGGGGGAGAGAAGGAGGGGGGGGGAGAGGGGGGGGGGGGGGGGGGGGGGGGGGGGGGGGGGGGGGGGGGGGGGGGGGGGGGGGGGGGGGGGGGGGGGGGGGGGGGGGGGGGGGGGGGGGGGGGGGGGGGGGGGGGGGGGGGGGGGGGGGGGGGGGGGGGGGGGGGGGGGGGGGGGGGGGGGGGGGGTGGGGGGGGGGGGGGGGGGGGGGGGGGGGGGGGGGGGGGGGGGGGGGGGGGGGGGGGGGGGGGGGGGGGGGGGGGGGGGGGGGGGGGGGGGGGGGGGGGGGGGGGGGGGGGGGGGGGGGGGGGGGGGGGGGGGGGGGGGGGGGGGCG
This sequence comes from Pieris macdunnoughi, assembly GCA_905332375.1. Taxonomy (NCBI): domain Eukaryota; kingdom Metazoa; phylum Arthropoda; class Insecta; order Lepidoptera; family Pieridae; genus Pieris; species Pieris macdunnoughi. The sequence continues at coordinate 1,996,434 of CAJOBZ010000008.1, forward strand.
GGGGGGGGTGTGGGGGGGGGGGGGGGCCCCCGCCCCGGGGCGGCGCGGGGGGTTGGGGGCGGCCGGGGCCCCCCCTTTTTCTTGGTTCCCCCGCGCGCCCCCCCCCCCGGGGGGGGGGGGCCCCGCGGCCCCCCCCCCCCCGGGGGGCCCCCCCGGGGGGCGCGGGGCCGCGGGGGGGCCCCCCGGCCCCGGGGGCCCCCCCCCCCGGGCCCGGCCCCCGCCTCCGGCCGGGGCCCCCCCCCCCCCCCCCCCCCCCCCCCCCCTCCCCCCCCCCTTCCCCTCCCTTCTTCCCCGCCCCCCCCCCCCCCCCCCCCCCCCCCCCCCCCCCCTTTTTTTTTTTTTCTTCCCTCTCCCCCCCCGGGGTGGGGTGGTGGCGCCCCCCCCCCCTTTCCCCCCCCCCCTTTTTTCCCCCCCCCCTCCCCCCCCCCCCCCCCCCCCTTCTTCCCCCCCTCCCCCTTTGGGCCCCCCCCCTGCCCCCCCCTGGGTGCTGGGTCTTCCGCCCGGCCCCTTTTTCCCCCCCCGGTTCCCCCCCCCTTTTCCCCCCCCCCCCCCCTTCCCCCCCCCCCCCCCCCCCCCCCTGGCCCCTTTTTTCCCCCCCCTTCCCCCCCCCCCCCCGCTTTTCCCCTCCCCCCCCCCCCCCCCCCCTCCCCCTTTTTCTTTTTTTTTTTCTGCCCCCCTTTTTCTGTTTTTTTGGGGGCTTTCCCCCCCCCCTTTTTCCCGCCCCCCCCCCCTTTTCCCCCCCTCTTCCTTCGTTTTTTTTTTTTTTTTTTTTTCCCCCCCGCTTTTTTTTTTTGGTTTTTTTTTTTGTGGGTTTTTTTTTTGGGGTTTGGTTGGTGGGGTTTTTTTTTTTTTGGGGGGGGGGTTTTTTTTTTTAGGAAGTTAGGGGGCGGGTTTTTTTTTTTTTTTTTTGCTTTGGGGGGGGGTTTCTTTTGGGTTGGGGGGTTGGGTTTTTTTTTTGTGGGGGGGTTCCGCTCTCCCCCCCCCCCCTTTCCCCCTGTTTTTTTTTTTTTTTTTTTTGGGTTTGTTTTTTTTTTTTTTTGGGTTGGGGGGTTTTCGGGGGTTTTGGGGGGTAGGGGGGGGGTTTTTTGGGGGGGTCTTTCGGTTTTTTTTTTTTTTTTTTATTTTTTTTTTGGGTTTTTTAGGGGGTAGGGGTTGGTTTTGGGCTTTGGGGGGGGGGGGGGGGGGGGGGGGGGGGGGGGGGGGGGGGGGGGGGGGGGGGGGGGGGGGGGGGGGGGGGGGGGGGGGGGGGGGGGGGGGGGGGGGGGGGGATTACTTAAGATGTCATGTGGAACATGGTGTAATGGTTGCAGCTCCTTATAAACGTTGACAAACAAAAGAGGGGCGGAGAGTGTATTGCCAGTTCTTCTCCTCCGTTCTACGCCCTTGATTTGAGAACTGGCAGTAAATGTAAAATTAGAAGCATTTCATTTCTTTTTTGACGTTCATAAGTGTACATCTTGTTAACTACATGAATAAATGATTTTTGACTTTTTTTGACCTCCATATTATGTATTTATTTTATACAATATAATTGGATTAGTTCACTTGTAAATTGTGGACTTTGATCCCAAAAATACTTCTATTCTAATAAACATATGTAATAAATAGAATTAGCAAACGAACAGAAGGCTCATCTGATGTAAGGTGGTACCGCCCATTCACACTCTCAAAGCCAGAGGGCTCGCGATTGCGTTGCCGGCCTTTAAATTAATTTTAAAATATTGATAACAGTATTCACAAAAAATAAATCTGTTAGGAAATGTACTCTTATAACTCTTACTATTTGTAAGAGTTATAAGAAAAACAATTAATGAAAGAGACAAAAGAGAGTGCAATTGGGCTAATTAAGTCTTCCACGGTCCGCTTCACAGAACAATTTCCGGTGGGGGTCTTCGCTTGGTATCTCTACCTCTAATTGTTTAAAAAATTGGGAAATACGCCATCAAAGCCGGCAACTAGAACTAAGAAAATATTGGCTTCCATGGACTGCGATGACTGCCCTTTTTGAGAGTCCCGTAGGCTCATTTGCCTTTCCTATAAAAATAACAAGTATTTATTATATATGAACGAAGGGTTTGAATGCATAATTAATCTGTTTGGTACAGAAGAAATGACCCAGGTCCCTGCTTTAACCAAAAACTATAAACAGAAAATTAGTCATAATCATACACTATAGTTATTTCATGTTTTCTCATTTTCACTCTGGTGTTAGTTCATATAAATAAACGTAACAATGCGTTAACATCGTTTTAGGTTATAAAAAAGGACATATACAATATGACTACAGCACTTTATTATTCAATTTTATGCTGTCAGCAATAAAAAAAAGTAATTTAGAAAGATACAGGTGAAAATTATCTTTTTTTGATGTTGGTTCAAGTCTATAAACTCTGAAGAATAAACGCGTTAAATTAAGACTCCCACAAGATATTGGATCTACCAGAAACGCTTAGCCAAAACGACTTTAAAAGTATTTCGAAAATCTAGAAAATCTCGGCGGTTGACTTATACGATCATACAATGGATTTCACAAGAATGAGAGGAAATCGTTGAGTGTATTACGATGAATGCTGGTTCAATTCACTTGGTTACAGCAATTTAGTACTTCGATAACAAAAGATTATTGATACAATTAACAGAAAACAAATAGACGAGGCCAACAGAGCTAGAAGTATCAATACAAAGTGTAGTTTTTTTTTATTAATGCAATGTATGACAACAGTCAAATGCTACAACGATATTCCGATTTTCTCGGATCACAACTTTACCTGATTAAATACCAGTATAGCTAAACCAAGCTGTTTTGTTTTTATGTAATAAGAGGCAAACGGACATTGCCAGAAGGCTCATAAGTGCGTGGCGGGCCTTTCAATAAAGGACCCAAAGTCTGGTTAGGGAACACTTCAGTGGGCAGCTGCTTCCACATAGTGGTGGTGCGCTGCAAAAACTGCCTTAAGAAACGCTCAGTTGTGGAACGATAGACGTCGTGGTGATCCGATGTGTTATATAGTCCATGTCCATTCCATTTCCAACTAAGTTTATTTAGTTATATCATTAAATACTAAATAAATTTAAGTGTATTATTTATTTTATCTGTTTTTCTCTTCCCTTCCCTTCCATTATTACTAATCTCTTCATGTCTGGAATCTTAGTTTTCTTCGTGAATGCTACTGTCTTCAACTAAACTTTAACTGATAACGTACACATATACAAAAACACTAAATCCCGAAAGACAAGCAGTCATTTTAGGCGTTATATTCAGTGCAAAGTCACACATTCCGCTTTCAAAGAACACTCATTTCAGTTTGTATAACAAACAAACAAGGACAGGTGCGTATAATGCGGTGTTATTCCTAGAGTGTATGTGAGGTGTGAACACCATCATAGTTAATATGAATATTGGTACAACCCAATACGAAGCAATATGTTAATGTTTTTTTATAGAGGGCAAATGATCTTAAGTGATATCGCGAGTGAGTTGCCGGCCTACAAAGTAATGGAGATTAAATTTATTGTGTAGGGAAGCGTGAAAAACGGCTCGTCTTAAATCCAAATATAAAGAAAATCGACCCACAAAAACTTTATCCTAGTGTTAATCAGGGTATTTATTAAAATAAAATAATTGTATTGTTTATGATTTTTATTTAAATAATTCTATAACGCTTTAGTTTTGGCGTCTATACGTCATATCATAAACCCTTTTCACTGTACATTACTGAGTTGTATAAGACAAGCCGATAAATATTTATAGCACGCTTCTGTACTAAATTATTTATAATCCCTGGTTCAATATTCATTTATTGTTTTACATATTCGCAAAGATAAAAGAATGTATCGGTTTTTTGTAACTGGTTTTGCCTCGTGTTAGAACGAAATATGATTAGAAATCTAAATTCCAAGGTCTAGAATAATTAATTCTTTGATCCCTTGGGAAATGGGACGGGTTTTGGTATGGGATGCTACTTGTGTGGACACGTTAGCCCTGTATAGCCCCATACCCCTCGGACAAGCAAAAAAGCTGGGGCAGTCGCAGAGCAGGCGGAAAATAATAAACGGCTCAAATTTTAGAGTTTTTCCTCTAACTTTAATTTTGTTCCCTTTGGAATAGAGACTCTTCGGCCGTGTGCTTCAAGTGCACAGGTGCTAATTAAAGATTTAAATTGGCGGCTGGTAAGTAGAATCGGTGACCCCAGAGCTGGTGCTTTCCTCGCTCAACGAATAAGTATCGCAATACAGCAGCGAAATGCTGCCAGCGTTAAAGATACACTGCCACAGGGACTAAGTTTTTAAATTTGTTTTAATTTCTATTTATCAATTTTTAATTATTATTAATAATGGAAAAAGAAACATTTTTTCTTGGAGGTTTACCTTAATATAGAAATATAAATATTTTAATGTCACAATATTTGTGTGTCATTCACGCAATCGTAGTTTTATAAACATTATAACAGACAACAATAGCTATAGGTAGTATAGCCATACGATAGTCATTAAAAAAAGGATATTATTCCATAATAGCTTCGTTTAATGAATATCTACTGATACGGTATAAAAACGATTCTAATCAGTCACATAAGTTAATAATAATAATAATAATATTTTTATTAATCAGACAAATACAGTCCATTGATTGATTAGTGAGTTAGTAACAATAGTTTCTTAAGATCCATGTTAGAGAATTAGTAAAAATAAGGAAAAAGTAGTTAAATAAAAACTATCAGGTACAAAGCCCTGCGGAGATGTCGGAGCAGTGTCGTAAATAGGGGCACTCCATGCTTTCGACTATCATCCGTAAGATTTATTACCTTATAATTACCTTATAAAACCAAACTCGATTTTATTCATAACATTACTAAATTTTCAAGGACGAATTTAAGATTCATCCAAATATTATTGTTTTTGAACACCAAGAATCTATATTATTATATATAGTATTTTTAATAACTATACTACTATTATTATTTCTACTATTTTTTTTTTTTTTTTACTTTATAGGTTAAGAAAATTGTAAATACTGTATTTGTGTAAATAAAATGATTTATTTTGATATGGACTGAGAATTAGAAGATTATACGAAAGTATGCGAATAAAAATAGAGCAAATCTGAGGCAATTGGGATAATTTGTAGCGTTTGCCAAGGACTATATTTTCTAAGTAACTTGTTTGTGCGTTGTTGACATACATGTAGGTCTAATTATTTCCCGTCCAAGGTCTCTATGGTACTAAAACAAGTCTAGGAAAACAAATTCACGTATCCAATTTTTTTCTCAGATTTGTGATAAATTTTATCAACTATCACAACTTGAACCATGCATAAAGTAGATTCATTTTATGCTTTTAACTATAAAGAGCTGTCAATCCCAGCGTCGATAACTGTTAATTGTTCAGGTTATTTCGTATATACGTTAAATCACAAATCGTAATATATATAAATTATGTGTCACGTTGTTTGTCCGCTTGGACTTTTAAACTACCGAACCGATATCAATCAAATTTGCACACACACGGTGTCGAGTTCGATCCAACTTAAAAGATAGGATAGCTTACATCTCAATTTATACCCGCAATATTATTTTATTGCAAAATATTTGTTTATTATTTGATAGCCACAATTCTAACAGATGGCGCTGTGTTGAAAGTACCAACGTTTCACATAAGCTACAATTTAATGGCATAACAACCCAAAAAGCATGGTGGTCCCCATGACTGGTGTTCTCCTACCGTTTCCCTTGAATACTTTGCTACTATGTAATATAACAAAAACCTTAGCCACAGCAACGCTTGGCCGGTCTGCTAGCAAATAATAAAACTAAGGAGTTTGAGTAACCGCGCTAATCTCAGAAACTATTGGTCCGAATTTATAAAAGTATAACAATATCCATGTGTCGAGGAAGACTGTAGGCTATTATTATTTTGTGTTATCTAATAGGCATACGGGCTCACCTGATGTTAAATGATACCGCCGCCCATGGACACTCTCATTGCCAGAAGGCTCGCAAGTGCGTTGCCGGCCTTTCAAGAATTGGTACGCTCTTTTCTTGAAGGACCCTAAGTCGAATTGGTTCGGAAATACTTCAGTGGGCAGCTGGTTCCACATAAGTGGTGGTGCGCGGCAAAAACTGCCTTAGAAAACGCTCAGTTGTGGAACGACGGACGTCGAGGTGATACGGACCTCGTATTTTTGTATTTTGCCTTGACGTCCGATGATGAAACTCAGCTGCTCACTCAGTACATTACTACGTGCACGAATCTAAAAATAGTGGCGCTACAACTATTTAGGTCGATAGGGGCTCGGATTTCTGTATCTATTTCGTGATTGTTTGTTTTCTAATAAGTAAAAAAGTGATCAGTCTTTATGATGATGAGCCGCGTCGATTTTTTTGGGTGTAACGCATTTTCTTTCAACCTTTTTAGGTCTGGGCTTCAGATTTCAAAATGTGTTTCATGATCATTTCTCTTAGGCAAGTAGGTGATCAGCCTCCTGTGCCTGACACCCGCTGTCGAGTTTTTGGGTCAAGTCGTGTTCCTCACGATGTTTTCCTTCACCGTTCGAGCGAATGTTAAATGCGCACATAGAAAGAAAGTCCATTGGTGCACAGCCGGGAATCGAACCTCGACCTCAGGGATGAGAGTCGCACGCTGAAGCCGCTAGGCTTACACTGCTGCACTGCTCAAGTAACTAGCCCTAGTCTAACCTATTAACATAAAATAAGCAATAAATAGATGCCAGAATCTGAATTTAACACAGAAAAATGTTCGTAATACTGTATTTTTTTAAATAAAACAGACGACAAACGGCAGGAGGCTCATCTGATGTTAAGTGATACCGCCGCCCATGGACACTCTCAAAGCCAGAGGGCTCGCGAGTGCGTTGCCGGCCTTTCAAGAATTGGTACGCTCTTTTCTTGAAGGACCCTAAGTCGAATTGGTTCAGAAATACTGTATATACTTATAGTCTTATAATAATAAAAATATTTTTGTTCATTATAAGTATATATACGGTTATAATAATGTCAACTTCTTTAATTTATCAAAAACTCCTATAAAATATAAGCTACGTATAAAGCCGTATAGAAAAAGTTAATAGAAGTTCATGGGTCCCAGGTGCTACGGAAATTGATACAATTCCCTTTTTCACGATTTGGGCAAACAATACCACTCGACGATTAGTTTCTAACTTTTCCTTTTTTATAAAAACTCGGGAATGCGTGACCAGTATTGTTCTTATATTATTCATAGCATTCACTTATATAAAAGGCTTTTGAAGTTCCTGGGTTTGATCTCTTATAAAACAATGATTTTAACAGTTTCGTAGGTAGAAAAGGTTTACTTTGCAAATCCATAAAACGTACAGACAAATCTATGTTAGGACTTCGAACAACACAGAGAAGAGAAAAAATGTTCTATTTATATTTTAGAATATAAATCTTTCGTCTTTATTATATTAATAAAGATAGAAATTCTATCTTCATGTAGGTCTAGCTGTTCTTCACAGACCATAGCGTTTCTTAATCCAACACAACGATCCTTTAATTCATACATTTGTCTCTTTCTGTCGTTATTTTACTACTTTAGTTTCAATCAATGCAATGCAAAAACTTAATGCATTTTAATATAAAGTACTAGAAAGCCGCGTTAAATATTTGCTAGAGAAAATTGCATCATCCATCTTTGAGGCAATTTATTCATCTATGGTAGTATGATAAATCGATTCAGGATTCAAGGCAAGCAAATACTGTCGTCCGCCGTGTAAAATTTCTGCACTTACATAATCGTAACTAGTATTATTATTCAGAAAACTGATTATATCGCGCTGCCCGGACATACAACGACCAATATCTAAGCCTTGACTAGTTTAAGCTATCGCGGAATGTGGTTTACAAAAGGAGTATTAAGAATATCCATAGCACAAAATCACCTCCATCATGAGTATACCCCACATACACACCTTCACATACTTACCCTCTTTTTTACACCATTACCGAACAGTCAAATTTGGTACCACTTATTTAAATGTATTGAATAATATATTTTTTGTTTCGTTTTGTAAATTTTTGACCCTTTTTATAGTTAAATGTATTTCATCTCTGGCTAAATTTTCAGTGTAACTGTTTGTATATATAATATATCATTTATATTAGCTGTAGGATTACGAAATAAATAAGTACGAAAATGAATATAAAAACAAAACACTGCCCAAATAGGTATAAAATAAATCAGCGGCGCTACAACCTCTTTAGGTCTGGGCCTCTGATTTCTGAATCTGTTTCATGATCATTTTTCAATCTAATAGGCAAGTAGGTGATCAGCCTCCTGTGCCTGACACACGCCGACGACTTTTTGGGTCTAAGACATGTTGGTTTCCTCACGATGTTTTCCTTCACCGTTCGAGCGAATGTTAAATGCGCACATTGCAAGAAAGCAAAAGGGACGAGAGTCGCACACTGAAGCCACTTTTTTCTTTTTCTTTTTTTTTTCTCCGTGGGGAAATGCGTTACGCATACCCTCCCGCGGCATGGTTGACCTGGGGAAGGGTGATGTGGGACTCGCTGTTGTGCATACCCACTAAAACGCCACGGCGCCACCAGCAATCGCCCGGGGCAGGACACGGTAACAGCGTAGCCTTGTCCGCATGCACTGAAGCCACTAGGCCAACACTGCTCAAATAAGTATAATATATTGTTAATTGTTAATTAGCTTCCCCCAAGAACTTCGTTTTTCCTTAATATGATTTCTTTAGTTTTTATTTTAGTAACTACATACTAACATATGGACCATGCTATGCTAAATATTTGTCTCCATAAAAACCTTCCTCAATCCAAGGAATAGATAAAACAATACTTGAATTGATCCAGGCATCTTCGAGTTTTGTGCTTAGCAACATATTATCCGATTCATTTTTCTTTATATAATAATAAAATATATATACGTGATACGATACAACATTATCTTAGTACTGCGGGTGAGCCTCGTAAAATGCTAATATTTGTTTCATAAATACTGGAAATTAATCGTATTTATCCCAATGCGGCGTAAATTGAAATGTAAAATAAACAGAGAAGGAAATGCAGATCATTCTAGATATAATTCGGTAAGATGGAGCTTTTACTTATGCAACATATATTTCATTTGGTTAATTAACATTACATATACGAAAATTATATTTATTAATTAATTAAAACAAATTTGAAAAGTTTGGTCCCTGTGGCAGTGTTTTTATTTTCAATTATTATTACTATATAGGTTAAGAAAAGTGTAAATACTGTATAATTAATTGTTGTTTAGGTTTTAATGAACTATTTATTAATTTAATTTCTGTTTCGCAAGACAAGTATAAATAATTCAAACGTACAACCAACAATAGTTGTGTAAAGGAATCTAGTGGAGAGCTGTCTGCTCCGATACTGCCACAGCATACCACAATTTTTTTCTGTATTTGCTGATTTCCTTCACGATTCGAGAAAGTAATTAATGGAATACACACAACCGGTGCTGGCAGTGGCAGTGGCTCTGTAGTTCCCAAAATTCCATCAGGAAAAGAGATTTATGGAAAATCCATACGAAAATGTCCACATTGGTATTCGCTATTGAATGTTACAACTGCCGGTGTAAGGTTCGCTGATTGAGAGTCGTTTTGCCTAGCTAACACTGCTTTACAGCTGCAACACCTGCACAAAGTGTACACGATTCATACTATTTTTCAATTGTTCCATGAAAATGGAAAGAGTATCTTGAAATACCTTGTTCTGGAGTTCGTCCAACGTAATACAAAGCAGGTGTTCTCCATTTACGACTTTATACTTTTATTCTTCGGTATTTTAAAGCAGAAAGCTTTTTATTGTATTTGAGTGTACTTTTGTATTTCGTTCGTTAAACCTTTTCGTTTAATATGTTTTTGCTTATAATGTAGGTTGTCAGAATTTTACAAATTACATTTTGTAAAGAAAAACATTTAGAAACCACGCGACCTCACATACTCGTATATTGCAAATGCATTTATCGAAAAAGAATTTAAAAAAACATATTTTCGCCATTTTCACGAATACATTTTGATTGAAGTAAAAAAAAAACTTTGTCCATATTAATTAGTGATGATATTAATTTATAATAATCCAAGGCCAAAAGAAAGTATCATTCGGATTTATTAATAATCCGCCTGTTAAAAAGTGCATAGCAAAATGGCAGTAGTGAACTCACCTATGAATTGCTAAAAATATAATTATAATATACCACGTTTCGAGCTCGTGTTTAGTGACATACATAGAAAGCTCCATTTATAGAGATACAGAAGGCTGAAAATGTTTATTTTTTTTATTATGATCTGAATGACAACAGGGATCGCGTCTAAATCATTAAATTATTTTATTGTTTATGGAACGAGGAATTTCCATTTTAAAACAGCCCAAGCGTAAAATTGCATTTTAATCACCAATTAGTACAATTGAATGCAAATAAAATTGTTTGCCAACTCTTAATTAAATGATATAAAATGTGATGGCTGAAATATGTTACGCAAAATAAATTCTTCAAATAATAATCTTTTAATTCTATTCATTCAATATATTTTCTATACAAATTGGAGCAAACAACCCTACAAAAAAATATCGTTTGATGAAATTTTAATGTTAATTACAGTTTACAATAAAAATTTGAATAGATACTCAAAATTCACATATGTATACCAAGCATCGGTGGTTCAGTGGTAGAATGCTCGCCTGCCACGCGGGCGGCCCGGGTTCGATTCCCGGCCGATGCAAATTTTTTATGTTTTTTTAAATATTTGTCTACTTAGTATTCCTATGTAATAATTGTTCCAAAATTCGCTATCAAAAAACAACAACAAATTACCGAACAATACGTCATTCTATTTAATTTTGTCCAGCGCTATCTAGTTTAAATATTTAAATGAAATAAATAATGGTTCATCTTTATCACGCTTCTACAAGTTACTTCATTATAACAGCAGATGGTGCTAACAACCGAATTCATTACAATTACATATTTTAAATGTTCACTATTTTTGTATGAATTTATTATAGAATCCAACCTAGATCGACGTTTCTTTGAAATATTATTTCCTCTTGTTATTTACACGCCATCTAGATATTCAAAATTGACGTAAAGGTTGTAAACAATGTTGCCTGATAGAGTTTCCATATTTTTTTTAATACAATCGTTACGGCAATAGACAAAACTATATAGTACGTTATATATATATAAATAAATATAGGACATAGAGGACATAATATAGGACATCACAATCGATATAGTGGCGCACTAGCGTCCCCTGGCGAGTTAGCCATATAGATAGCTGTGCTAACTAATATATGACCATAACTCGCTTATGCATAGTAATTCAAATTACCATCGACCATTTCGTAATCTTTAAATTTAAGTGTAACACTATTTAGATTATAATTAGTCAGTGTATTTGTTACTACACTAAAGCATTAAGCGTAATATATTATTAAATTAGTATATGTAGATAGATATTCGGAGTAAAATATTATTTATTACTTTTATTGTTTTTTTTAAATATTCAAAAAATTCAAAATTCAAAAATCATTTATTCACGTAGGTAACACAGTGTACACTTGTGATTCGTCATGAAAGAAATACATATTAATGCTTCTAATTTTACATTTACTGCCAGTTCTCAAATCAAGGGCGTAGAACGAAAGAGATGAACTGGCAATAAACTCTCCGCCACTCTTTTTAATCGCCATGTTTATTTTATACATCGTTTGTAAGGAGCTGCAACCATTACACCATGTTCCACATGACATCTTAAGTAATTAATAATAATAACATAAATTAAAAACAAAGACTTGTCCTCTATCAGCAGGAGGCATGGTGAAATAGGAGCACGCACTTACATTCTCGTGGGAACAACACGCAAACACATAGTCGAAATAATTAACATCACCGCATACACGAATTCAAGTACGACCAGTCACCACAAGTAGCACCCGTTCACGAGTATAACGCATGGCCAGCCATTGAAAAGCAGTTTTCCTCTTTTTATTTAAATTCTGAAATACATTTTCATTTAGGCCTGGTTTTAATTTTGCTCAAGCTCTAGCCAGAAAAGGGCTAGACAATTTCTTAAAGTCATATACCTATATATTTTCAGACTTCTTTTGTAAACTGCCATAGTTTTTATACTCTTCTCTTCTTCAAATTTTCTTCAACCTATTGAATGAATAAAAATATCAACTATCAACAAAAATGGTGTTGTATTATTTATTAATAACCATTAAACTAAGTTAAGTCACATGTCTACCATACAGAAATGCGTATGGAAAAGACACATTTTCTTTTTGTGTTTTTACCAAAAAAAAACATATATTACAATAAGATTATTATTGATCCAATGAGCCCAATGGGGGATCAACAGAGACTTTGTAGTTCTCCGGATGCGAAGTTAGGCGTTAGCAGAAGGGGTTTATGACCATACACGTCTAGTATTCGCGTAATCGCAGGACGATTTGAGTAAAGCAAAGTCTTGAAGGAAACATTCCGCGTGATCGGTAATTTCTGAGCCGAGCATGGTGAGCGTTAAAATTACCGATTACCACGATTTTAGCGGTTGGAACATCATTAGAACCCTAGTATAATCTCTGGATGAATATATAGATCCAGAGATAATACTGTAACAAGCTTCAACGAGATAGATCAAACTCTCTTATCTCTGCCTTACGTTGAAACTTGAAAGTGTCAAAATAACTCTCTTGATGCCAAATAACTGTTGTTTTCCGATGTTTATTATTAATTTTTATCATCGCAAGGCATCCCAAATGAAATATTCGCGTATCGCGTATTCGTTAATATTTTTGCCAAGCGGTAATCGTGGCAACCGTGTGTTCAGTGTTCTACAATCACGGTATTAAGTTAAAACGTAAGAACGTCAATTCCTTAATATGTGTTTTGTACGGGTTTGTGTGGTGAAAAAGTGAGTAAGATATCAATAAATCCTCTTATATTTGCTATAAGTTGCCTAAGTAGCTTTGCATTAATGTGTTATCATGGTGAGAGTGTTAGAAAGTGTTGTTGTTATGAAGAGTTGAGGTTATTTTTTGTTCCCGCTTTTACCCCGTTTAGGGGTTTTATGCTTGATCCGAGGTAGCAGTTCGGTGAGTAATAGTCTGTAAGTTTTACCCTTCAAGGATGTCCAAAAGTTGTATAAACCCTCTTACGATTTTTTAGCAAAATTTTATGAAGTTACCTGCCTATGTTTTTATTGTATACCTAAATCTTAAAAGTTTCCAAAAATGTGTTATTTTCTTTAGAATTGTTAATTTCAAGTATAAAATAGTGTGTGCTATTAGTTGATAACTTTACAGATAGCTACTTTCTTGTAATTAATTGTAATTATGAAAGTTTGTTTACAACAATGATATAAATTCATAGCTCTTTGATGATTCTATTAAGTTACTTTATGGTTGAGAAGTGAAGTCTGCCTGTTTGTGCTCCTCTTTGTCTATTTTTACATTGAGGTAAGACTTGGAATAATATATTCATAGTTTTATGTAGTTTTGGGTTCGACTCCCAAGTAGCTAGCACTCGATCCGACAAACTCATGTAGGTATAGTGAGTATACACATTTATAAGCATTATTGTTGGGTTCGATTCCCAAAGATAATGCTTTGAATATCCCAAAGATAATAAAGAATATGTTTTTGGTTAGAGCAATAAATATGTTTAGTGTTGTATTGTTATGGTAAGAGTTTTCAGTATTGTTATGTATAAGAACAATTTTAAAATAAATATTAAAATTTAAAGAATGATATTATGGCGAGAGAGGTGTTATGAAGACATATCATGTAAGAATTTGGGTTCGATTCCCAGATAGAAGAATAAAATGTTTATACATTGCTATCTTTTGTATTATGGTTATGATTAAAGAAGCAATGATTTAATTATAGTTAAATGCCTGGGTTCGATTCCCAGATAAAAAAATTATCTCTATGACTATATTATAAAGCTGAAGAAGTATTTGGTAGTAGGCATGAATCTTATAAACTACTGGTTTGATTTGTAATTATGTTAGAAATCAATTACTAGGAAGGCTTTAGTATACATATCATCACATGACAAATAGATTAACGCAAGTGAAACCGCAGGGCACAGCTAGTTTTAAATATGCCACTCTCATGTCATATTTTAAAGTATGATTGATCACTTTAAAATATCTAGGATATTTTTGCGAAGTTAGAGCCTTATTAAGGACTGTAGTTGTGTTCAAGCCAATAATCCTGTAATTATATTTACTCCTAATATAAATTCTAATTTTTAGGTACAATACCCAATAATAAGATCTCTCGGTTTCCATCATAACTGTAAATTCTCGTTAGTTTTTCCAATTTTCAGTTCAATGCCCTGGGAAACCACTAATTGTTTTGGTTTAGGGGCACAATCCTCATAATGTTATTAAATATTATTATAGAAGAAAGCAGATGTGTAGGCCTCACTTAGAGGATGTAGAAGTTTTAAAAAAAGGACTGGCTTTGCTCCAAGAAAGTTTGAATCTATTTTTGTTATTTGAGCTTGAATACCAGAGATTAATGAAAGAAGATTGAAAGTGGCATGGAGATAATGATCAGTGGTTGATTTTAAGAATGTTTGGTATAAGTCTAAAATAAAAGAAATTTCAGAACTACTAAAATCACATATTAATATGTCAAGGCCGTTTTTGGAGATACAATTGTACAGCCTTTTTTTACAAATTTTTTTGTAACTATTTTTTATATATTAAAAAATATTAATAACACACACTAATTTCACTTTATTTGAAATTAACAATATGGACTTTTGGATGTTCTTTAAAATTATTTTTATGAATAAACAATAGTGCCATTACTTTTACTATTGCGTTTAAAAAACATACTTCAGGAACTTTGGAATATTTCAGGGATATAATATGTATTTAGCTTATCTTTACTACAACGAATGATACAATACATTTTGCGTTTTATTTCCATATAATTACCATTTCCTTATTGAAAAAAAAGAAAGAAAAAGAAGTAATTTATTATTGTATATGTGTTTTATTTATCACACTCTCCTAAATCCAACCAGAAAAAGACAGTAAAAATAAATAACTTTGGGATTTGTCATCACTTTATTTCACCCCCTGCCAACTTCAATGAATTATTACACCAGTGGTTAAGCATTTTCTTAAATTAATATTGAATATGCTTTCTCACTATTTAATTTATATAAAAGAGGACTATATACCATAAGTAATCTTGGGGTATATTTTCCTTATTTGGATATAAGGTTTAATTGTGACAAATGAATTTAGTTAATGTTATTTTCATTTCTCATCAACTATAATAATACAGGTAATTGCAATTATATCAAACCGGTAACTTTATTGTTTTGCTCTCAGTGCCAGCCCAGTTTATAGCCGGTCGGACAGGAGCAGGTCTTCTCATTCTCAACGGCTTCACCTTTTACATGAAGAACCATCAAGCTCATGGCAAAAAACAATGGTATTGCTCTTCCCGAGATGTCCATGGATGTCGCGCTGATGTAATTACATACAGAGGTCTTGATGGTAGAGACTACATTTCAATATTTAGAGGCAGACATATTCATGAGCCCCCCAGACTAAGACAGTGCCATGACGGACGTTATATTAGGGAAAAAGATTTTAGGAGATTACATACATCAATTTAAATAGTAATCGTTGTTGTTAAGTGTATTTTTAGAATATTATGTAACTATTATTATGTACTTATTGATGGTTATACAGTGACAATTCTTACATCTGTTTCTGTTAGGGACCTGCTAGTTTAGATGATTTTTAGTTTTATAATCTTTTATTTTTAGAATACAATCTTATTCTCGTACGTTTGTGTAATATTATTTATTATAATTAATTTAATAAGTAGCCTTACTTGTATGCATTTTGAATTGGTATTATTGTATGAGGTCCTCTCCAATTTCTTCCTGTGCAACGCCATCTATTGTCGATTTTCAACAACGCTATTCGTCAAAAGATGGCGCTGTTTACCCAAATTCATACTATTATTATATTAACGGTGGTATTTAAGTTGAATGTGTACTATAATTAAGTGTTGTTTCAGATTCAGATATATATTACCTACCGTCTCATCGAAGCGGCAGTATGGTTCTTATTTTCAAGGAGAATAAATACTGGATTAATAATCGATATCAGAATACAATAAATTGGACTTGCAGAGACAGGAAGCGTATTGGTTGCAACAGTTGTGTTCAGACTACGGTGGAAGGACGCTACATCAAACATAAGGGCTTTCATAATCATGAAGATAATTATACTAAATATAATTTCAATGACTGATGCCGCGATTCTTTCTCTACCCTGCCTGTTATCACATCAGTTGAAAGTATTACAAAGGAGTAAGGTTAAGGTTATTATAAAATGTACGTGAGTAGGCTTAGAGAAAGGATAATTGTACTTATCCAATAGTTGATATTACCCATATTTAGCTTAAAATCGTCATTCCAATTCAGTTAGTTTGTGTAAGAGGTTGGAAGTATTATTTAATGTATCTCTATTAGTTTAGAATTATAACTTAATTTTATATTTTCAATGAAATAATTATGCGTAAATGTAAGTGTCAAATGTACTTATGTTTAAGATTATGTTTAGTTTGAGGCACAACTTATTACTAGTCATCTTAATTGCGTGATATCTTCCACGTGCCAAATTTTTCTTTTAAACCTTAGGCATAATATTCTTGGTGTATTCAACTCTCGTCAGTTCAAGCAAAAAGTTTTGCGCCAATTAATGAAAAATTGAGGTGATTATGCAAATTTTATGCCACTTACCACAAGATGGCGTAATTTTAAATAAATAAAAATGTATCTTAAATCAATTGTTAATGTTACACGTATAATATGTAGACAAAGTATTTTTTAAACAGACGTTATTTGCGTCAAAAAATGAACTTTATTGTTATCTGAAATTAAACCTTCTTTCATAGTAATTACGTTCACAAATAGAATCAAACAATAGGTATGCTATAATAATATAAAGAAATGTCTTAATGCTTAAACTTATATTGTTGCACGTCTACTTTGTAAGAATATACCTAATCATTAAAAAAACATGTTTTTCTACGCAAATATTATTATGAATCTTTATCTTCAAATAGCTTCTATATAGGCTTTTTTGCTAGCTATAATACTGCAGAGCGACCTTAAAGAAATTAATTTTATTTAAGAAATAATTTATTTATAAAAAACACAATCCCGTCCTAACAGGTGACCCTAAACGTACAAGAATACACAACAAATGAAAAAAAATTACACACAAACCAAATACCAAACAAAAGAAATTAATTTGACCCGAACCATCTCTGTTATAGGGTAAAGGGTCATTTTTAAGTTATCTAGTGCTATAATAGAATGTTAAAACAGGTAATTTGTTTCAGTCAAATATATTGTCTCAAGCCATAGGGGGAAAGAAGTAGCGATGTTTAATAACTATACATTTGCGAAACACTACCCAGTAAAGAGCGGTTATCGTTGGAAGTGCTCCAGTCAGTATTCCAAAGGCTGCTCAGCGTTTTTAGTCATAAGCCACGAAGGAAAGCTTCTTAAAAAAAAAAGGTGCGTGTACTTATGTACGCGCGTAAGAAGATTATACTTCTTTGGCATTATTAGAAATAGATTTTGATTGCATGCAAATAATTAATTATAATTAAATAATCAAAAGACTGGAAAAGGAGTCATTATAGTCAATAAAGTTCAGTTTACATTTGAAAAATTTAATAAATAAATATTTATAATTATTCTCTTACAAAATAAAAAAAAATTTTATAATTCATATTATAAAATTTTTAACACATTTATATTAATATAATTATATAAATGTGTTAATAATATAATTTGTAGCACATGCTACAGACCTGGATAGCAACTTTCTTTTATTCTATTTAGAGATAGAGATAATTTAAATATAATACCGGTGTCTTCCTTGTAGGTTTCTTTTGAGTTGTTTGGGGATTCTTGTTGATCAGTTCGACATGATTTTCTTTAACCTTTCTTTAATCCTACAAAATAATGAAATTGTTAAGTTATGTTGTCATGTTGTGCACACCTTTGTTTGGCTTTTTAGTATTCTAGTTATGTCAAAACTGATTTATTACCTTGTCATTGTTGGTTTATTTGCTTTTGGGATAGCAATTGTTTCCAAAATGATTTTATTTGTAATATCCTGAAATATATAAATAACATCTATTAATTTAAGTGTCATGGTGAGTGGTTGCACTCAGGTATTAAGGTGTATTATACCCACTGTCCATTATAAGTGGGAATGGGCTCACTTCTGGCTGGACAGAGTTTCGGTACTAAAGAGCAACATGGATGTTTTGAGGTATTACAATATCTCTAACTACCCTGTAGGGGAATAAAGTATGTGCCTATGTTGAGAGGTTGAGCCTTGAACATCACCATCATATTTATAATTAACATTCCTACCTCGACACCATCACAATCAAATTCATTGAAATCTACTTCAAACCGTTGCGGTATCATCTCTGCCATATCCATTGTGTCTGGAGAAGGTGATGGTGGCTTTGTTCCACCTCTTGTTTTTGATGTTTCACGGCGATAAGATGACAACTCTTTTTTTTTATTCAATTTAGTGCACTTCCACTGAAATTGTTTTTTGTCTCTTGTCCTTATATTTGCTAGATTAAATCTGAAAAATTACATGTTTTGATTAAATAATGTAATCATTTTTTTGAGATGCAGGTACTTATTAAAATGTTTACTTCTCTGTAATATGTCAAGCCTTCATTTTCTCCTTATTAGTATTCGTGCTTAAATCTTTGTTCTCAATTATTGATATATAGGGTCGTAGAATATTTCTAAAAAGTTGTGTAACAAACGCAATAAACAAAAGTTAATTAAGTTCATGTTTAGTTTTAATCAACAATAAAACTCGATAATACATACGGATAGTTAACCTCAATTGTATTGAAGACTCAGGAAGGTTGGCAAGTTTTTTCACAAATATTTTATCATATTAATTAGTATTGATTTAGATATTCAATTTTGATTATAATTCAGACGCACATATAAAATTCGCACTTGTATAATGAAAATAACTAGGTACTTTTAGAATCTTTTATTTTAAACAATAATTCAAACTCCTATATTTGTTTAAAAGGTAAATGTCATTGTCAGATGTCAATTTCATGGATATTCAAAATTCTTGTTAAGTTGTAAGCTAAGAAATAGAATATGGTGAAGTTAGTTATATTCTATTTTTTTGTAGATTGGACGCTATAATAACTGAATTTTGTGTATAGGTGGGGCATCGTAAAATTTCACTTATAAATTTTCAAAGGAAAAGTATAACTTCAAAAAAGGAATCACACACCCATTATCCTCCAAAGTATTTGATGAATAATAGTACGAGTATGTATGTCAGATGTAAAGTACTGCCTAGTTATGTATAGTTATATATAGTTATATATACAGTTTTAGGGGTAACATTTATCGAGATTTAGTAGGAAGTTCAAAATCCATTATTGACCTATGATAGTCGGGCTCAGTCGCGTTTCTGAATCTTACCCTTGGTTTTGATACTTGATCAGATTTGGCATGGTAATGTATTTGAGTAGGGAAAACCTAACGATCTGTGCATCTAAGAAATGGCCAACTTATATGCCAGTCACTATATTCTGTTTACATTAATATTTGTATGAAAAATCGTAAATCGGGTTTTCATACGTTTTACACTTAGTAAAAATTATGTCTAATTCTCTTCAATTTCAGAATTGTGATTTAGTAAAAATGTTGTTAGCAATATGTTATAACATTAATAAACAAATAATGTAATGCTGTAAATTAGATTATATGACTCTGTTTTATGTGAGTTTTTTATAGGATTATAAAAACCATTTTCCGTATCTAGACAGATTTGGATCACGTTCAATTCCCTAATTCCCAACTGTCAAAAGAGTTGTCTATTTATTGTTAGGAGAATTGTTATTGTGGTAGTCTGTATCTGAACGTAAAACAGCAATGGAGATTTTCTGTGTTCTCTATTTGTTAAGTGAATCATGGCGTAACGGTTGCCTTACAATTGTTTACCAAAGTTTGGCGATTAAAAAGAGTGGCGGAGAGCTTCTAGCCCGCTCTACGCCCTTGTTTGGCAACAGGTAAATTTAGATCTTTAATATTAAGAGTTTATAAGTGTACAGAAGTTACCTATAAACAAATTTTTGATTTGAATATGAAGTAATAAATACTATTTAAGTAAGGTTAGGAAAAATAGTTACATAAAATAGAAAAAATGATGTACATGATAAAGCATACAACAATACTATAATAAATACATCAATAAAAAATTTTGTTCAAAAAAGAAACAAGAATTAATATTTCTTGTCCGACAGAGATGTTTTATAAATAGGGGGTGGCTGCGTCATAGACACGGCCGTAGTGAATCCGTTTATGTAACCTTATATTTAAACTAATGTTTATATACTGCTGACAGCTGATGATTAAAACATAAACAAACATCCTAGCTTCTCTGAGTCAAAAGTCTGATTGCAAAAAAACCTCAATATGGCGGCGCTTCGCTCCACCGCGCGCGATTCGTCACTGTTCTTGCGTCAAATAAATTATTTGATATTTAGCTAGTAGTAGTTGTACAGGATAGATTCGAAATTACATCGCCAAACTGTATCCCCCGATTTTGTTATCGTTAGGTTTTTTTTTATTCCCCGTATTGTAGCAAATTGTATTAAAGTCAAACTTATAGGATATAGGGATAATACTAATAAAATAGATAATACTTCCTGAATTTTATAACGCTTGGGTTTTTAAATCAAATATATGGCAAGAAGAGGTATCATTGTATTCTCTTGCATATTCTTCCCTAGATTTATTACCTACGTTTTTATTTTCGACGAAGAAATCGTAATTTACAAAGATGGTAACATACTTATACGAGTATGCCACTTCTTGAATTTAAGTTATATATTGCAGAGCTGATTATAAGAAAAACAGTCCCTTTCACACCAACCACACGCTCTGATGAAAAAGGTAAAAAAACAAAACGAAGGCGCATAGAGTTGCCTCCTCAATGGGCTGATGACAACATTGGCCACTGGCCTACCTGGACAAACGATCGGCAGCGTTGCAAAAACTGTAGGCAAAAGTCACATGTAACCTGCGCTAAATGTGCAAGCCACTTTTGCTTAAATAAAAACAGAAATTGTTTCAAAGATTTTCATGAATAAAATTAACATTTACTTTACTTTTCATATTTAATTACCTATCAATAGTCAAACAATTGTTCCCAAAGCTTCGTTCATAAAATAATTGCACTTATCTCTTTCCGTCAAATGGTTTCTACGCTGTGATTTAAAGGAAAACGGTCTTAAATAAATAATAAATCATGCAGTAAGTCTGCGTGCGTCTTTTTCAACCACAGCGTAGCTTACCGTCAGGCGAGGTGGTGGTTAAATTGGCAATTAAATAAAATCAATATACATATCGTGCCTAAAAGTAAAGCTGACGTCACTCCAGAGCCTATTCAGCCTAGTGACTATAAAATAATATGTGTATGGGCTGTTCCTATTGAGATTTTCCCCCGTCGCCTCGTCGATCTGAATACAACAAAGTAGGTAGGTGGTAAACTTACCAAGGTATTTGATGCCCCTTTTCGTTTTAGTACTTATGGTGAAGAGCAGAAACGGAAAGAATTTGCTTATGTTCAAAGGTTACACCTATTACTCGCATAAGAATCTCCGTGATGGGATTCGATGGAGTTGCACCCAAATGGGATCCAGGTCCTGCAGGGCCTTCATGCATGTGACGAAGGAGATGCTAGTTGTGCGGGCGTATGTTGTACATACACATCAGCCTTCTAAGTATCTTCTCGGGAATGTTAATAAGGGTTTGACTCGTAAGTATTACTGATATTAAAGGAAGTTGCTGTTTCGTCTACTAATTTCGATTTCACCAAGTTTATATCGACCGAAATTACTTCGAACAATTTTTTATATTGAGTACTTATACTTGGTAATACTTATGTGCTTAATTAATTGATAAATTAAACATGGAATGAATTTATCAACTTAATAATGATACTATCTCGGGGCTTTCAAGGGACTTAAATAAAAAGTTGCATTGTTATTTTTAAGGAAAGTTTTTGTGTATTAATTGTTTTAGTGAAGCACTAATATGGGCTGATATTAAACGATAAAGTATGTAGATATTAAATTGTCACTTTTATTTACTTGTATAGTATTTTTTTCCTACCTAGATCTATTTTGCTAGTTTTGATATTTTTGTATACTTATTATATTTTTTTACAAACAGTGATTAAAATCGAAAGGCTTAGCAAAAAAAAAGCTTTGTACATTAAATTTTGAATATGAAATGTTTTTGATTTAAATTTCCTTGCCATATAGTAAATGTTCGTTATAGTTCGACATATAATATATTATGTATAAGTTTTATCGATTTCCGGCTGCATGTATTTTGACAGGCGCACAACGCATTTCGTATGCAATACGCCAGTAAGTATTTATAGATAAGTTAAATTATTGACGTATTTTCGCATGGGCGTGGTAAAAATGTTTAAAGTGTTATATTTATAAAGTGAAGACGAAGTTTTGGGTTGCCTTTAGAACGTTCTATATTCAAAGTTGTCGTTTTTACAATTCTTACTGAACGGTGCTGATTATAGTTTTTTGTCAACAGTTGAGTTTTATCTACGCCCGAATGGTCGGATCAATTTACGCCTGAACAACTTTACCTTCTACAAACATCTGAAAGCGCGCACCAACGCGCATCGGTGGAGCTGCACGGCATACGGCTCCAAGTGGAAGTGCAAGGCTCATCTGATCATTACAGATAAACTGGAGGTTCTTAAAGCGAGTATTAATCACAGCCACCCGCCCAGCCTAAAGAAAGACCCTAGGCTTCCTTTATTGCATCCAATTCAAAATGGTAATAAGAATAAAGAAAATGGCCTCCCGGCCCCCGTAAACCCTATGTCGCTTACGCCGTTACACGATTATTTAGTCGCACACAGTGTTTACAATAACTATTAATTTTTGTAACAGTTCCTATGATTTCTAGTTAAACTCCTTTGTAAGGAATATAATAGTAAAAAAAATACTCTATAAAGAAAATATTTTCTCTGCACTACTCCTGAACACTGCATAATATTAATTTCTATAGTCCACCCTCATAAATTTAAATGAAAAGTTAGGCGTAAGGCCCTTTCTCCACTGCTCCGGTCCGGCGTCGGATACCGGAATGAGTCATGTGAAAAATATCAGAAGGCCGGACTGCGCTTCTCCACTATATCCGATCCGACAATAATCGATACTTGTATATTTATCATGCAACACTTATATTAACTAAAACCCATATACTTTATTTTATTAATAAAACGTTCTAAATTCTGAATATTTTATTGCCCTGGCAAGTTTATTACTTTTTTATTATTTAATAAATAGTTCACTAATACTATAGTACAAAAATATAAATAAATAGCAACATAATTTGGTTTTGTCCAGGTTATCCAGATTCTTTCAAATTAAACAAACTATAAATAAACCTGTGAATAATTATGTATAACCTCTTGGATACTTGGATATACTTAGACCGATAAAACACCGCGTTCCGATCTAGCAAGTTATCGGATCGTTAAAAACCGGATGCCGGAGTAGTGGAGAAGTACGTAAGTACTGTTGTGAGTTTCTAAATCGGATCGGTAATTAACGTTTGCCGGACCGGAGCAGTGGAGAAACGGCCTAAGGCAGCATGTATCACGTCGCTCAAATTTTGTTTTTATTTATATTTTTTTACGTGTACCCGCAATTGTGTACCCTCTTTTAAAATAAGATATATGACGAATCTAATAATAGATATAAATTTTATGTTCAACTCATGTATTAGCAACATTTAGATTACTATAAGTTTAGTGTATCCACATCTAACAAGATCTCTTTTATTATTTACACGCTTGCCATTTAAATATATACGTGATGGGTTTGCCAGTCTTAAACGTAATATAAGTATAGGTTTAGTGCATGAACCCGATCGCTTGTTACCATTTTAAATTTGTATTTGAATAAAACTTTTTGTTTGATCTCTCAAATTTCTTACACCGATGTAAAAGTAAGGTCGATTTATAAAATCCTATGTCATGGTTTTTCGTGAGACTTGACTGTACAGCGCCGGTAATCTATAACTTCTCAGTTCTCTCGATAAGCTTCATGTCTCCTCGCGTGGTACTCATGTTGGGTTCGTTTTTGGAAGTTACAGAATACTGATGCTGGTATGAGATCTGATTTTGATTGGCAATGTATTGTAGATTGAAAGTGCCTTGTAGTTATTGGGTTTAGGTTAGTTTTTGCGTTCAGGTCTCATGTTTTGTATTACTTTTTGGAACTTTCTGAAGTCTATATTTTTTTGGTAAAAGGTTATAACTGTCGTGTCATGATCATATTATTCATACATGTAAAGTGTCTTGGTAAAATAGTTACTGTATATCACGTAATTTTACAAGATTTTAGCTTAGGAATAGTGTGCGCAAATTACCTATTAAAAACACTTGCAAACTTATGTGTCCATCGGCGGTACTTAGAGACGTTTAAAAGTAAACGAGAGCTTGGTGTCCTTTGCTTTCTAAATCATGAACTAACACTTTCCTCTTTTCTTTAATTAGATTTTTAATCGATATTAAACGCCTCTGAGTACGTCTGTTCGTTTAATATAGAATATATTTTCTAACATTACTCAATGAAGTTATTCAGTATTAGGTTTGTGATTGTCGATTTTAGTATTTTTAAGACTGTGTCGATTTTGTGATGTATAGATCTCGTATAAACATCACTTGCATTTATGTACTGCATTTTAATTTGCTATTATTTTGTATATCTTAAGGTACTCTTTTAATAAAATCTTTCTAAAATTCCTGACTTTATTTACGCATGTCTTAACTTTGATTTTATCTATTTATTGTAAATAAGCAGATTTAGTTTATATATGTTAATTCATTTAACCAAAACCATTGTTTTAGCCTACAGGTGTTTCTCAACGTTTGTTTACGAGGGTTATTCCAAAATTTTCTTTTCCTAGTAATTTCTTCCTGAAACCTATCTATGGGAATAAGAATTTTAGATAGGCTAATTAAGGCATAGCAACAAAAAGGGTTGGAAATCACATGCCTAGATGTTATTTTATATAAGATATCGTAATTGGAATGATGATGTTATTACTGGTAATAGAATTGTATTTTACAGTTAATTAATAGAGAGGTTTTGGATTCCTATTGGACTCTTACCTCTAAATCTATCCGTGAATATAAGGAAAAGGTAACTAGAGACGGCGAGAGCAAAACAAACAAAAATTTCGTTTAAAAATATAATGTTGGTGTTTTCTACATCGTCGCTGTAGAATGATAACCTCGTATGTCCAGAGAACCAAACATTACAGGAAACGCAAAAATGTTTCATTTCGTCAATGTTCGTAAATATATTTATATGTGTTTTTGTTCATAGTTTTGGATGGTAAAAAGGACTTATTGATTAATAACATAAATTTAAGTCCTTACTTTATGATTATACCAGTTACATGACATAAGAGTCTTAGGGTCAGTTTCACAATGTACGGATAAGTTCTACATAAGTTCCAAATTAGCTATTTATTACTTATTGGGAGGATAAACACTATTGTTGCATTTCACGACTGTCAGATAGCGCTACTCGTCACATAAAGTCCATCAAAAGTTATGAGTCCGATGAATGTCAAATAACACAATTTATCTTCCAAATAATTTGTGTTGATAGCTATTTGGTACTTTATCTATACATTGTGAAAC
Source organism: Pieris macdunnoughi (assembly GCA_905332375.1). NCBI lineage: Eukaryota > Metazoa > Arthropoda > Insecta > Lepidoptera > Pieridae > Pieris > Pieris macdunnoughi. Next base: position 2,022,280 of record CAJOBZ010000008.1, read on the forward strand.
ATACCCTTAGAATAAAAAATGAATGGTTTTCTGATATACGAGGTTATCATTCTACAGTGACGCCAAAGGTTTCGACACAGAAGACTAATCGTTGCTTTTAAAAAAATGGTAAGTAAAATTTTGCCCTCAAATTTATACTTTGTTAAATGAAATAAATTTCTTACAGCGCGTTTGATAAGTTTACTGAATGGAAAAACACAGCTTCTTCACAATGGTTATACATTTTACAATCAAAGGAAAGGGATAAATAAATCCCGATGGCTGTGTACTTGTTATCCGAAGTGTAAAGCTTTTGTATACATTGATGCGTGCTCGAATTTCCTACTAAGTGGAAAGTGTTTTCACAATCACGATCCCCCGAAACTCTATAGGATGAATTGTGGGAAGTACGTCAAGGGAAGACTGTCGGATACAAAGCTTAAAAGAGGGATCAGTCTGTATGTCGAGCAAGAGGCTACTCTAGATTAATGTTTGACATAAGAGAGTCATAGGTCTCGACTATAAGGCCTCTGCCTCACCGGGACGCCATGGCCACGTCGCCAACGACGTTACCATGGCTACGTTTGGCGTCTCTGCGTCGCCAAATCGCGGCGCCAATGGATTCAGTTCTGTCTCGACTCAAAAATCAAAATCAAAAATAAATAATAGTAAAATAATCAATAAAATAATAATAATTACTTTATTAAATCATTTTAAATCAAATTTTAAAATCATTTTTTAAGTAAAATATTAATAATTAGGAGAGCAGGAGCTTTACTAACAATTTCTTTCAGGATAACTAAGTAAAAAACATAATTAAGAGACTATGTAAAAGCAAAAAAGTGCTATAGTGTGCTAATTCGCCAGGTACCCAGTTGCCGCATCAGGAGCGGTCGACTTTGGCTACCTTGGCTACTTGGCGACGTCGCCAGTCGGTCGCCAAGTGAGTGAGGTGCCATACATGTGAATACTTATTGTTTGGATACGTAGCCGGCGACGTGGCCATGGCGTCCCGGTGAGGCAGAGGCCTAAGTACAGGACTCTACGTATAGACAGCGTTAAGTGTGACTTTCATATGTCAAAATCCAATAGGCTTTTGACATTTAAAATGCTTGGCTTTCTCGAATGTTATCCTAAAAATATTGAAGCAATGAACTTTAGCCGGTTTTAACCAATCCATTTTTATACAATACCTTATTAAGGTAATTATTAATTGGTTATACGTAGGGTATATAGGTATTGCTTAATTGGAATTTTTATTTTATATATATTTATATAATATTACTCATAAAACTTATATAGCTATATCCAATTTAACAGTTTGAAAGGAGGGTTTATTAGCTAGAACGTTACCATACTATTTGCTAGTTTGTTGTTGCATAATAATTAAATGCCTTGTTAATAATGACTTGGCTCTTATTGACGGATGAATTCTGATTTATTTTTATGCCTCATTATTTCAATGTGTGAGAGGTTTGGGGTAATGGTTGCCTTATAATTTCCTTGTAATTGAATAAATGAATGATTATATAATGCTTTGTTGTATTTATTTTTATCAATATAAGAACAACTTTATAATGATTGAAGTCTATACTAAAATTATAACGGGAGTTTATAAAAAGAGTTATGAATTATGAAAAGAGAATATTGGAACGAACTTCCTTATCGCGCGTTGTGAAAGGGGGCTAGACGGAAAAAATTCTTACGAAAAGTTGTCACGACACTTTTTTTGTCTATTGTAATACACCGGTTCTCGTCCGATCACCGAAGTTAAGCAACGTCGGACGAGGTCAGTACTTGGATGGGTGACCGCCTGAGAACACCTCGTGATGTTGGCTTTTTTTTTTTTTTTTCGTCGTAAGATTGGTGTCGAGAAAATCTATCATACTGTTATGATACCAATTAACATATAAATTAATCGAAAGGAATTTCGTTCCATCCGGGTGTCCCTTGACACCTCTAAAGTTTTTTTTTTTTAGTAAAATGTTATAGGCACTGGTTTTCTCAGGACTCTCAAGCAAGCGGAATTTGTCAACAAAAGTTCGGTACGTATGACGAGTACCGACAGTCGAGTATATTTCTCGCTAGGACAATAAAGCGCCAAAACAACGTACACAGCTCCGCAGCTTTAACTAACTTCGGCAATTTAAAAAGTACTTTTTAGTATTTAATTGTTGTCGTTTTTGAGGTTACGTGTAATGCTATGTAGAGTGTATCATTGTATGGAAGACAAGCTAAACCAACCAAAGCCGAGTGATTTCGACGCATTAGGGAGGCTCGTTAAATCGAGACTCAACTCTGAGTATTACTTATAGAGAGATCAAGGGCATTGAACCTAAATGAGTTCCGACATACTTGGACATAATTGTCAATGTAACATTATATTGTTAATATTATTTCAGCTCAAGTGATAACAAAATCAAATGGAAGAAAACAATTGTTGTATAAAGGTTATACGTTCTACAAGCAGAGACAAACAAATTCTTACTCCAGATGGTTGTGTACTACGCATCAAATGTGTAAATCCTTTTTGCGCGTTAACAGTGAACTGGAGGTGATATATGTACGAGACGACCACACCCATCGGCCTCCTTTAATGTATAAAACACCTAGTGGAAGTTATTACAAAGTTCATAATAATAGGTCCTCATAGTACTAAGGAACCATAATTTACAACACGTATCTGGCCAACTTCTCAGGTAGATGATAAAGTATTCGATATTTTGACCAACTTAAAAAAAGGAAGCTTATTTAACGAAAAAAAAGTACCATTTGTGTGAACAAATTTCAAGTGCCTCATAATAACTATATGCCCTTTGCATAATTGAATTTTATAAATGATATCTTGTGGATGAAATATATATTTTCGAAGCCATTAAGAAGGTATATGTAGGCCATCAAATAAGGCTTCATTATTAGCTTAAACGATCTTGTATTGTGGAACTTCTAAATGGTTGCAATCGTTTGTTTGCTTCAGTTAATATCTAAGCAAATCTTTGCTGTATCTCTATTTATATGGTTTACAAGTAGCATTAATGTAAAATTATGCATATATCCGGTTTGAATAAACAAACAATTAATTATGTCAAGAGTCTTTAATTTTAGACTAACCAAATGTTTATACATGCAAAAAATTGTTATGGAAGAGCTGAGAACTTTGAGACAAGTAATTTTTACTTAAGGGGGTCCCCAATCTTAAACATGATAATGCATTGTTATAATGAATATATACTTTTCCATACATATGAAAGTTTTGAATAACATTATGAACAGAAATTACATCAATTTATTTGGTTTCAGACGTTGGCATGTCGTTCACCGAGAATCAAGACATGTCGGTGAAAGCTCAAGACATGTCGGTGAAATCTCAAGACGTGTCGGTGAATTATCAAGACATGTCGGTGAAATCTCAAGACGTGTCGGTGAAATATAAAGACATGTCGGTGAAATCTCAAGACATGTCGGTGAAATCTCAAGACGTGTCGGTGAATTATGAAGACATGTCGGTGAAATCTCAAGACGTGTCGGTGAATTATCAAGACGTGTCGGTGAATTATCAAGACATGTCGGTGAAATCTCAAGACGTGTCGGTGAAATCTCAAGACGTGTCGGTGAATTATCAAGACATGTCGGTGAAATTTCAAGACGTGTCGGTGAATTATGAAGACATGTCGTTGAAATCTCAAGACGTGTCGGTGAATTATGAAGACATGTCGGTGAAATCTCAAGACGTGTCGGTGAATTATGAAGACATGTCGGTGAAATCTCAAGACGTGTCGGTGAATTATCAAGACATGTCGGTGAAATCTCAAGACATGTCTGACGAAATGAACATCGTGTACGCAACAACACTCGATAGCGTACCAAATATATTCAACATGCTGTCACAAAACAGTCAGGACGTTCCAGAACTGGTCAATATCCTTTGTAATGACGAAACACTTTCTGGGCTATACAACGTCGTGCCTACGTCCCAAAATCTCCCAGAAGCGTTAGACGTGGTATCAACTACGTGCCAAGAAACTGCGGATCTGCTTGACGTTATGTCATCGCAAGAGGCTCAGGAAATACTGAACGTGGTAACTACATCACACCATAACACGGACATGTACAATATTGTATCTGATCCTAACGACGTTTCTGAAATCTACATAGAGTCCGCGCCGTATGATGCATACAATACCCTACCACCAACTCAAACACCTGAATTGTACCAACCTATGTCATCCACATCTCAACTGGTTCCTGATGCATACACTGTGCTGTCTCAAGATTTTTGCCAAGTTTCGAACCTCTCCTGCTCTAGAATTGATCCTCAATCGATACCGGTACCGACTTTGCTGGAAGTCCCTCCACTCAGAAGTATTAAGACTAAAAAACGAACTACTTCCAGGCCAAAAGATAAGCGTTCGAAGAAGAATAAGTCTCCCGATACCAAGGCTAATTCGAAAGATCGTGCTAAACCAGCCGATCCCATCGATATTAAATTTTCTACTAAGCCAAGAAAAGCTAAGACTCAGCTCATCGAATTGCATAACGGAAAGAAGCTGTTGATTGTGAACAACTACCCATATTACTTCAGACATGTATTGAAATCGTCTCCATTGAATCGTTGGTGTTGCAACAAGAATTCCTGTAATGCCTATGTTCATGCCACTATCGATAATAATACTGTTGTTGCCATCGGAAGTGAGCGACACAATCATCTACCATCTAAATTCAAACAGCGAGAAGACGGAACATATATAAAGGTTTAAATTTATAATTTATCATGTACGTAGATATCAATGTTGTCATAAATGTGCAATCTTTCATATTTATTAAATTTGTAAGAATATTTATTTTAAAATTGTTATACACAGCTCTATCTGTTATTGTTTTAACTGTTTTCTAGTCACCTACGAGTATGTAGTTGTCTTTCTAAAAGACTTTTTGAGGATCTCAATGTTTTAATTAAGGTTAATATTATATCAGTATTAATAGTGATAATTACGTATTAGTAGTAGGTTTTACGTAATAGAATAAGAAATAAAAAAACGGACTAAACTGGGTAATCATAAGTCATTTATATCTTAAGCACAAGGCAGCAAAACGGCAATTAAGTACTTGAAAATGTCGATTAACATCCAGTTTGGCGAGATATTAGTCTCTTACATTTATGTGAATGTAATTAGCCATAAATTGTTGTATGCAATTCAATTGTCTATCTAGTCAAATAGTATTAACGTATTTTAAATATTTTGATGTGAAATTAAACATTATATCTCAAATTGCTCATTTCACTTTCAAGTCTTAATCCCTTATGAAAACTCATTGCACTCTTTAAACCGTACACTTTTGTCTCTTTCTGTTAAATTGTGTTTTCGCTAAAAGGAAAAGAGACAGGTGAATAAGTTATAACTAAAGTCATTCTATACTATACGTCAATCGTTTAAATTACGCAACCACACTTACCGGTTAATTATTAACTCTTTGCGTGTGTATTGGGTGATTCTTAAAAAAAGTATTTCTAACAAAACAAATAAAATCGTTCCTTAAAAATTACGACGAAATAATATCGAAACTAATTTCCATACAATTTTAGAAGTATTCCTAGTGGGTTATTAAATCTACTATTGAGTATATATATATACTAGCGGATCCGACAGACGTTGTCCTGCTTGATATTTCAAGCGATTAGGATATAAAAGTATGAAAGTACCGACTACAGCGCCATCTATCGAGCTGATTTGTGAATCTAAACCATTCCCAGATCCCCTTGAACACACACAAAAAATTTCATCAAAATCGGTCCAGTCGTTTGAGAGGAGTTCAGTCACATACACACGCACAGAAGAAATATATATATATTAAGATTAAATATAGTTATAGTCAATATGTTTATTTATTTTAGTCATTCTCATATGGGCAATATTTTATCATTCTTACCCGATGTGCTTAATATAAAAAAAGAATCAACGTGTATACATGGTGTTGTAAAAGGGTTCGCACTAAAACCAGACTTTTTGCTCAACGTTTATGAATTACCGTAATGCTAAAACTTTATTTTTTCGTAGGTAATCCTCTGGCGCTTGGAAGGAGGGGAAGACAGATTTTCTATTACAAAGGTTATTCATTTTACAAGCAGAAGGATTTAAGCAAATGTGGAGCCTCCAGGTGGAGATGTACTCGCCATAGCCGAGCGAAGTGCACAGCCTATTTGCATTTAGATGATCAGCTTAAGGTCATATACGCACCTACAATATGTCATACCCATTATCCACCGTTTATGGCCAGGCCAAAAGTGGAAACTTTGTATATGTAACATTCGCCTTGTGTTTGTTTCGTAGAATGTCAGAATTCTCCTATATTAGCAGTAGCAATGGAATTTAATCTTTATAATAAGAAATAACGTTATTACCGAGTCTTTCTATGTATAAGCTGCTTTATGTACCGGTGAATGCTGGCCGTATCTAGTTGTTAGCGAATTAGGAAATAAAGACTTTGCGTTTATCTCTTATAGATTTGTTTCGTTTAATTGCGTATTTATTGACGATAATATGTATAAATTTTGACTGATTTTTTGAAGTGAAATTAATTTATCTTATTCATAAGTAGGTCTGTGATGGGTATAACAAATTGTATTTTACATATATTCGAATAATATTTTCAAATTAGACTTAATTTAAGCATTTTATAGCAATTTTAAAATTATTTTTTTTTGTTTATAGCTATTAACTTTTATGATATTTTAAGTTTTAATTTAATGTAATAACATGTTAACTCAATAGACATACATTGAGAAACAAATAGCCTTTTTAATTAAAAAATAGTTGAATCTCGTATCGTATGGAGTAACGAACGTCACTACAACAGACGTACTAAACATTAAGAATAATGAAAAATAATATATAAAGGTAAAACAATATAATATTTAAATTAAAAAAAAGCTTTGTCTAGCAGTTTAACATTGTCCGAACTCTGAAAACTGTTACACTGAAGCGAGCCTTGGGTTGGTATTAGCTAGTGATAAGCGCAATTTACAAAAAAATTGTTTTATAAATAATATTGACGCATTGACCATGTGCAAATATAGTTTCATCAATATATTACTAACGGTACATAATATTAAATAACAAAATAATTTGTTTACAGGAAAAATTATAACGGTGGCGTCTGGCAAACAACACTTCTACTATGATGGATGTACTTACAGTACAATAAATAAATTATCGAGGGAGGGTTATACACGGTTTAGGTGTACTGGACAATATATGTCCAAACGATGTAACTCATACTTATCCGTTGACGGAGACCTCAATGTTGTGTCTCAGTCCTCGGCGGGTCACAATCACGAGAAACCCATACTAACACAAGTGAAAGGCATATATCATAGAGTCGGTTTTAAACATAGGTTATTATGATTTACAAATACATCATCATGTTTATAAGAGGCTTCCCACACAATTGATGAAAAAAACAATAAGAACCAAAATATGGAAACTACAGCGATGACTGTGGACAGGAATTATACTAGAACAAAATTAAACAAAGAACTGCTTTAAGAATAGACGACAAAGAATTGGCTTGCGGTTTAATTATTTGAAGTGAAACTTCTTCACGAAGATGTGCAGCGGTTTTGTCGAATTTTTATTCTTTAATAAAGATAGTAGCTAGTTTAATATTCTGGTGCCATTATTCATACTTGAATACCGATGGTGTTTTTGATACACTTACACAAAAAAATTACCATTTTTTTATATAAAAAAAAAATGGTAAGATAAAATTACCGTTTTATGAAGCCTCAATAAAGATTAAAAAGAATACAGAACTGTATTATGTTAAAAGGTAATAGTTACTAAGGATATATTACACGCATGGTGTGTTTTCCTTCGGTTGTGCAATTCTAGATGTAAGAATTTATTGTAATGCCCGTCAACGGACCGCTTCAACCAAAGTCTTATTTATATCAGGAAAAACAAGCTCCTAATTTACACGAACCATATTTTTAAGGATCACAATGTTTGATCAAGTCATTGTTAGAACAGTTTTTTACCTTACAAATCGATTAAGGCCAGTAATTAGGTGTTTCTCTGACTTCAAAAATTATACAAAAAAAGAGTTCGAGTAACTAATGGAACTTATGTATTAAGAAAGGGTTAAGGACTAAAAACCTATACGTATATAATATATTATATACAGTAAATGTTGAGTTTATTAGGAAGGCATTAATTACATTTCGTATATTTGATAATTTTAATTTCTCAAAGAGAGGTAACATGGGATTTGGTCGTCAGTAAGAGAAAGAAGAAAAGTAAGAGAGAATAAATTTTAGAAAGAAAAAGGAAAGCTTATGATATCAGAAAATTAATGATCCCGAGATGTAGAAAAAATGTAAGAAAATATAAACGTAAAAAAAAAACTAGTTACTTAAAAGTATGGACGCTATACAAATTAAAAGAAACAAAGCCGGAAGTCAATGGAGGAAGAGATTGTGAAGCTGCAAAATTGAGTATTGAACGAGGGTTAAGCAAAAGTGCAAAAAATATTTTAAATTATTAAAAATAAATCTGTTTATTTTGCAAGATTATCGAGTAATATAAGTCATTACAAATCAAATCAACATTTATTTATTCATATAGGTACACGGTGAATGTTGATATGGCACATAATTAGAAGGTTCAAATGTACATTTACTACCAGTTCCCAAATTAAGGGTGTAAGGCGGGCGAGAACTGGCAAGAAACTCTCTTCTCAGACTTGTTATTTCTACATCTAAATCGCTTATACAAAATAAATATTTTGGTATTTAAATGGCATTCTATTTTTTTATAATTGAATTAGTATCTCTTCAATCGTTTAGGCTGTAGGTAAGTTCAGCTTTGGTTTAGACCTAAACTTTAATTGTACGAAAAATTACCAGTTTCACTGGTGTCAGAGACCTATCTTGCAAACAATTATTTACCGATATAGATGTTTCAGTGAACATATTTATGACGGCACGGGGCAAAGAGCGCTTGATCTACCAGAACTTTTCATACTACAAGCAGAGTCGGACGCGAAATGGTTTCCGATGGGGTTGCACAAAGAACAGGTGGCATAAATGTAAGGCGTTTCTTCATTTGGCTGATGACCTCACAATCATCAGGAGCAATATGGAGCATACGCATCCACCGCTTAGTGAAATGAATCGAAAGGATTAGTTGGTTTTAAGTTGAATTTTGAGTTCTATAGCCGTGACATTTCAGTTTCAAAGATAGACTTGTCCAATAATGATATCCACAGCCCATGAACAAAAAATAGTGAAATGACCCAACGTGAATTACGCTTAGAAGGCTGTTACTATATCTGAAAATAGCTCTGAGCACTATGCCGTCATTTCTGAGCGGTACATGTGAGTACGTGAGTGAATGGACTTTCTATGGGGGGAATTTCGACTAATTATTAATGTAGGCTTTGTTATAAGTGTATAGATGATTAAAAATAAATGTCGAAAAACCTAGTGCCGTACAAAAGTGATGGTGCCGGAATCGGTAAATTTTTAATTGACGACAGTTGCAGGAGCAATATAGGTCATTTATTACTGTACGGCATTTGTGTCATTCCTTTTGGACACATATACAGATACTTTACCCGTAAACGCCGTACATATTCCCAGCGGAGCGGTCGAAAGCCAAGGGTCGGAACCCTACCCCTACACCCATATACCCTTAGGTCATTGTAAAATGTACGGCAACATGTTCAAAATATTATTTAACACGGACAATAATGTTTTATAATTATGCCGTCCAAATATTATAGTTAATATTTGTGTAATTAAATATTTATCGAAATTTCAGGATTTACCAAGTTCTTACTGTTAAGATCAGAGAATAATGTACGGCAACTTGTTTTTTTACATAATGTTACTAAATATTACCGTTGTACATTATAGCCGTTCATTATAAATGGTAACAAATAAAAATATTATGATAAAAATATATGAAATTTCCGAAATTTAGATGACTTTTCAAATGCTCCTAGAGTAATATGGGGAGTAATATTTTCAAAGATTATTGTTATTTTATATGTAACAAATATAAATAACAAAAAAAAAGTAATTTTACTCCAGATTATTCTTTAAGCTATAAAACTTACACTTTGAGTTCCCTTAATATAATAACTGTAATATCTGAGTATACTACCATAAGGCTGTAAAGTATATTTACAGCCTTATCGTTACCAACAGGGGGGGGGGGGGGAGGGGAAAATATTTTTAAAAATATATATAATACAGGGTCCCAAAGTTATGAGACATGAAGGGAAAGTACCTTAAATATCGCAGATGGGAATTTACTAAAAGAAGACTTATGTTTTATAAAGTTAGTAATTCTGCATTCAAAGCACTTGCCTCGTCTGGAAATCAGAAAAAAAAAAAAACACCCCCGCCTTTTTGGGTGCGAATCGAAAGAATGCCAAAACCTAATAACTTTTCTAAAGTAGGGGATTTTTTAGGCCGAATACGATAGATAATGTTTTTAATTTGATTAAAAGATCTTCCGCGTTCCTTTCTTTTAAAAATACTATGTTACTTAAGAAGAGTTATTAGTTTTTGGCATTTTCGATTGGATAAAAAGAGGGTACATTTAAGTCAGTTCGATTCCCAGACGAGGCAAGTAATTTTTAAAAATCTTTGAATGCAGAATTAATACTTTTAAAAATAACATAAAGTCTTCTTTTAGTAAAATACCCTATCTACGATATTTAAGGTACTTTCCTTCATTTCCCATTGGGCGCCCTGTATTGGTAGGCGGTGGTAGCGGACTATTGAAAGTGTACGGCATTTATCTTTTATTGAAGATTGTCTAAAGTATTAATAACCTGTGTTATTGCCGTACAGATAAAAGTCACGCGGGAAATGCTCTTTTCTGATCGAAAAAAGTAATTTGCCCCATACACCTTTGTGTTCCACAAAAAATGTACGGCATGCTGGAAAATGTTATCTATTTGTGAAGTACTCTCAAGATCATTTAATTTTATGTTGATTCATATAATCATCACCTATATGCTAATCAGACATATGTTGCGACCCTTGGCTTTCGCCGTCCGCTGGGAATATGTACGGCGTTTACGGGTAAAGTATCTGTATATGTGTCCAAAAGGAATGACACAAATGCCGTACAGTAATAAATGACCTATATTGCTCCTGCAACTGTCGTCGAATTAAAAATTTGCACCGACTTCCGGCACCATCACTTTTGTACGGCACTAGGTTTTCGACATTTATTTTTAATCATCTATACACTTATAACAAAGCCGTACATAATAATTAGTCGAAATTCCCCATTGTACTGAGAGAGTCCATTCACTCACGTACTCACATGTACCGCTCAGAAATGACGGCATAGTGCTCAGAGCTATTTTCAGATATAGTAACAGCCTTCTAAGCGTAATTCAGTTGGGTATTTCACAGGTTTTTTTGTTCATGGGCTTGTCCAATAATGATATCCATACTGTACGGGTACTTCCATTCATTTAATAAATATATATAGTTATTGTATAATTGTTTATGATTGAATTAAAATGTTTAGGTGGTCTAACAGGTACACAAATGTGTACACCAGACGTTTCTGATTATTCATCGGTTTATTATGTTTATTATAATTTAATATATTATTTTAAATTAACAACTACTATGTATGTTCTTTAGTCAAAGCTACAATGTAGTTTACTAAGCACTTAATTCTTGTACATACGTATTATTAGTTAAATATTATTAAGAGTTATAAACCTATGTTACTTATCAAATATTTACTATATAATTTGACTTTATTTAAAAGTTTACTAGAAGGATTTTCGCACAAATCAGATAGCAATTGTAATTGTATAGGATCGTTAATTTTAATATTATGCAAACAATTGAGAATGTGTTTGTGTGAATATATGAAAGTCTCGATAACATGGATTCTTGTGGCATCAAGATTTTCCGGTGTCAACAGGTTGTAAAAATGTGATATAGAACCTAGTCAGCTTGTCGAATTCTAGTCATTTTTAGCTCTAGTATAATTTGTAAACACTGTACAGTCTAGTCAATGTAGTATAAAGGTCGATAAATGCAATATTTGACCAACGGATAACGAGTGGTTTTTTTAATGTAGACTTATAGAAACTTACGTATTTAAGGTGTTTTTTGTTTGGTGTGAAAGAATTTCAATATCAGTTCCTTATAACATTAAAATTTTGTTAAAAAATGGTCTGGTCGTCAAAAATACAATAACCTAACAATATATCTGATCTGATGTCCCTACGCAGAAATAATTAGTAATGCCGCTCGGAGCATGGTTCAGACATTTTTGTGTGCCCGTTTTAGTAATGTTTTCTCGTTATACAAACGTTTACGTTTACGTATCTTTCGATGATTCGTTATCCGTTAGTTTTACAGTTAATAATGGTCCTGAGAATACATTTCGGTTATTTATTATGTATTAAAACATTCCATCACAAATATTATTTTAATAAAGAATTATTAATTTAATGTTTTTGAGTGTATATCTTCATCTTGTTTTATCCTAATTGTTGTGACATTTTCAAATTAATTTAATTAGTCTGACAATAATTAACAAACAGATATATTATAGGGGAGATGACTAAATTGGGAACTTATAACCAATGGCTAATGGCGCCGTTTCTATATAATTAATTCAAACATTGTAGCCCTAAAGAAAGGACGTTGGCTGTGGAACTATAGAAACATCAGAAAAAGCAAAGTAGACTAAAATTAGGCCTTCTGTGTGATAGCGACGTGTATCTCGTTCGTTCGATGTGTAAAGTTCCTCATGTAAAAAAAATACATTTTTTGTAATGAACGCAGTTGAAACAGCATTCGTATTAAACCATATAAGATGACTTAGTGCTTGTTCACGTTGACTCGCGGGCGCGGTGGCGGGCGCGGTCACGAAATATCAAACATATGGCGTAATATCCAAGTGTTCACATACGAAACGCACGTGCGGTCTAACGCTGGCCATAGACGGACCGCATGTTGCAGTCGGCTACGACTGCTTGGAGCAGTTGTGTTCGACCGCAAAATAATACTGATGCGAGTTCATTTACAAGATGGAATTCGATGAAGAAACACTGCTACTTGTACTATTATTACGCAAGCGCAGGCGTAGAAGACACCGTAGTATTTGGGTGCGTCCAATACTACAATCAAGAGAACAGCATGGAATATTTCATACTTTGTATCCCCAGCTTAGAGAAGACACTAAAATGTTTTTCAACTACTTTAGAATGTCCGTGGTTTCATTTGATGAATTAGTTAGTATTTTATTTTCTTTGAGGAGATGCGCGCGGTCGGCAGCAACCGCTTGTAGCGGTCCGTGTATGGTGGGTCCGGCAGCTCTAAGCAGTCGACCGCACGGCGGAACTCGACCGCAGAGCGACTGCTCCGACCGCTCAGAAACTGGTCGTGCGGTCCGTGTATGGCGGATATGAATTTAGTATGGAAACTGCAGTTCGCCGTGCGGCGACCGCTTAGAGCAGTCGGTATCGACTGCAACATGCGGTCCGTCTATGGCCACACTAAGTAGCGCCATATGTTTGATATTTCGTGACAGCGCCCGCCACCGCGCCCGCGAGTCAACATGAACAAGCACTAATACTATTTCCTAAATTAGACGTATTCTCACACTGATTCGCGCTTTGCGTTTTGTATGTTATGAGTTTAAATTTGAATAAAATCTGTATTGAGAATAGTAGAAGGACAAGTTATGTTACATATCGCAAGTGTCTTACGTAATTTGACATTGTGGAATAGAATTTTATGGAATACGTACAATCACTATTGTTTTTCCCTTACTGAGCAAATTGTATGGAGAAACTATGCGTCCGCTGTTTATTGAATTGACGTATATGAATACTTGTAATATTTATTTATTCACGAAAATACATACAGTACCAAGCTAATACAATACAGTGAAAAAAAATGAAATATATAATATGAAATCACTATGCGAACATATAAAGATGTCGATAGTGTCGGAGACAGTATTCAGTCTTTGTTAACGGGGATCTGAGAAACAGACTGGTTCTGCCCCTTGGTATCGCAAACAGCCTTTCGCCGTCGCACATATCTCCTAGGTACATAGAAACCGAGTTCTTGAAAAACACTTGGATTGCTCATCACCCCCTCGTTGCAAGTTGCAAGACTTTTAGTAGATAGTACAACTGTGATGACTGTATGTCTCGTCTTGTTTATAGTTTATTGTACACTACCATCCCTAAGACAAATAATTTCGGGACATTAGGGGATAATAGTTTGTGCTAGGATAGGGACCCTAGGGTACAGTGCAAATTCTGTAAAAAAATAGAACATGGGGTCAAATGGGCTCACTGAGGCACACCTGATGTTAAGAGATAAAGCCCCGCCACCCATGGACTCAATGCCAGAGAGCTCGCGAGTGCATTGCCGGCCTTTTAAAAATTGGTACGCTCTTTTCTTTAAGGATCCTAAGTCGAATTGGAATAATAAAAAAATTGAATAATAAAACATATACGTAACAAAGATTGGCTAGGAATGTCTGGCTGATTGTCTGAATTCCCTGGATATAGATTCTTTTGTTTTTTGCAAAATGATATTATTCTTGTAATTAAATTTCAGCGAAATTCATCAAGTTAGTGTCTGGCTCGACTCTACTTATGTATGGGAAATACACTTTTTCGAAGAGCAGTTCTATACGGAATGAGGGCTTCCGATATGCCTGTTCCTCAAGAGCATCAAAACAATGCAAGGCACATATACACTTGTCTGCTGCCAATGATCTTCTGAAAATCTATAACGAACATAGTCACGCACCTATTAAATATATTAAAACTATGAAAGGCTATATTAGGTTAAATACAACAGTCGTGCCGTAAAAGTCGTCGAACCAATACGAGAAATCTGTCGATCGGTAGCTATAGGCAGCGGCACGTAAGTCTAGCGCTGGCCGATACGTGGAGGGGATTGCTGCGTATGTGCACTGTCGCGCGGGGGACGGAATGCGACTGGAGAGCCAATCGACGCTACGCGCTCCCGCTAGCCCCCCTCAGGTACCTTATTTTTTACTTCTGCGCAATAACGGTCAGCGCTAGAGTTTCGTGCCGCTACTTGTACGCAAGGCGCATGACTCATTTTATTTGTGAATAAAACCTAAAAAATCGAAAAAGGAAAAACAATCAGTTCTATGTTTTTTGTTTTATTTTGACTAACACTCATTGATGATAATTTGGTTTCATAATGCAAAGCCTGAAAACTAGATCCATGATTTAATTATGTAGTTTATTATGGAATCTAATTGTCTTTTGTTTATTGCACATATCAAATCGTTAGTAAACATTTGTGGCTTTTTGATTTATTTTTTGATACCTCAGAATACGAGTATACCCAATTTTAAGTTTTTTTTTTACTTAATGTAACTAGTACTGATTATAATAAAAGTTGTTTTTATTTATATTATTTAGTACACATGACCTACCTAAAACAACCGATGTAATATAAAAATCATTACGTAGTGCAATGGGCGATCTTTTTCATAAAACCCTTACCAAAAATTTAAATACAAATTTTATATCAAATCTATTAACACTTTATTCTATACACTATACACACTAATATTTAAAAAAGAAGAACCAAATTTACGATTACTACCAGTTCATCTAATTTTACATTTAATACATCAAGGGCAAAGCGGGCGAAAATAGACTCTTCTTCGTTTCAAGAATAGATACTCTCCGCCAAGTTCTGGTTAGCAAGAAAGTTGTATGTCTGTGTCCGCATAATGGCGTACGTACATGGCCAGTTTCAATATAACAGAGGCAATTGAATTGTATATGTTTGCCTAGAATTCAAATTAAAATGTCAATATTATTTTTCAGCTGAATTTATAACAACGGCCCCGGGCGCAGTGTTACTTAGATACGACGGGTACACATTTTCAAAATGCGGTTCAAATAAAAAGGGAGGCTCTAGGTACACCTGCTCTGCTGCAACTACTAAAGCTTGCAAAGCGGTTATTTTCCTTTCAGCTGATAATACAATTTCGCGAATTCGTGGGGAACACAAACACACGCGTCCCAGATATGTAAAGACTGGAGCGCGTTATGTTCGAGTTTAAGTAGGTTCTTTCATTTAGCGATATTAAATTTCGATTTGTGTCGATTTGCGATTTCCTTACATTGTTTATTTTTAGTTTATTTTCTTTGCCCGTTTTAACTAAATTTAAATTTCGTGAGGCATTCCATCATCCCATTTGTCCCTTACAGAAGAACGGTTTTGGCCGTAACTCACTGATATCAAGATGAGCTTTCTGACAAACGGTCTAGGTCTGTATATATATATAGTTGCCCTCACATTTTGAAATCAATTTTCCAATCAGCAGGCTCAGTATAAAAATGTTTTAAAATCCATATTATACTAAAACATGGTATTAAATTATAAATAAAGAAAAACGGTCTTTATAAAATTGTTTTTTTATTTATTTAAAGAAAAAATTGAAGGCGACTCTTGAGTATAATACAGCGTAGATTCATCCACACATGGAGTGCTGTTTTCACCTCTGGGCGGGAGCTCCCCAGTACCAGCTCCTTCCTCTTGACCGCATTCAACGAAGAGCGGTTCGAAACGACTATGACCAATCCTTTTCCGTTGATCCTTTGGCGTTGCGTAGAGTTGTGGGGTCACTCTGCATCTTCTACCGCATTCACCATGGAGAGTCTGCAGACTCGATAGACCAAAAATATAGCACAGAGCGCCCCACGCTTTTTCACAATAATACCAGTATTTTTTGTTCATTACCATTTTCAGCCTAAATTAGGAATTATTTTTCACTTTTTAGTTTGATGTGCTTTAAAAGCGTGTTTTTTAGTTTTATTTAACTATTATTTATTTTTTAGTTAATTTTTTTTAATTTTTTTTCGGATTATTGCATTGTCATTGATATTTGACAGGTGCGCAAAGTTTGAATTAAATCTGTCCATTAAAAGTGGGTCAAAATCGAGTCCGAAGGAGTCGGTTACATACATACATACATACAGGTGAAGCTTATATAAAGCGTGTAAAAAGAAGAACCAAATTTACGATTACTACCAGTTCATCTACTTACGGGCGAAAATAGTCTCTTCTTCGTATCAATAATAGATACTCTCCGCCAAGTTCTGGTTAACAAGAAAGTTGTTTGTCCGTGTCCGCATAATGGCTTACGTACATGGCCAGTTTCAATATAACAGAGGCAATTGAATTGTATAATGTTTGCCTAGAATTCAAATTAAAATGTCAATATTATTTTTCAGCTGAATTTATAACAACGGCTCCGGGCGCAGTGTTACTTAGATACGGCGGGTACACATTTTCGAAACGCGGTTCGAATAAAAAGGGAGGCTCTAGGTACACCTGCTCTGCTGCAATTACTAAAGCTTGTAAAGCGGTTATTTTCCTTTCAGCTGATAATACAATTTTGCGATTTCGTGGGGAACACAAACACGCGCGTCCCAAATATGTAAAGAATGGAGCGCGTTATATTCGAATTTGAGTAGGTTCTTTCATTTAGCGATATAAAATTTCGATTTGTGTCGACTTGCGATTTCTTTACATTATTTATTTTTAGTTTATTTTCTTTGCCCGTTTTAACTAAATTTAAATTTCGTGTACCCTCAGGCATTCCATCATCCCATTTGTCCCTTACAGAAGAACGGTTTTGGCCGTAACTCACTGATATCAAAATGAGCTTTCTGACAAACGGTCTAGGTCTGTATATATATATATAGTTGCCCTCACATTTTGAAATCAATTTTCCAATCAGCAGGCTTAGTATAAAAATGTTTTAAAATCCATATTATACTAAAACATGGTATTAAATTATAAATAAAGAAAAACGGTCTTTATAAAATTGTTTTTTTATTTATTTAAAGAAAAAATTGAAGGAGACTCTTGAGTATAATACAGCGTAGATTCATCCCCACATGGAGTGCTGTTTTCACCTCTGGGCGGGAGCTCCCCAGTACCAGCTCCTTCCTCTTGACCGCATTCAACGAAGAGCGGTTCGAAACGACTATGACCAATCCTTTTCCGTTGATCCTTTGGCGTTGCGTAGAGTTGTGGGGTCACTCTGCATCTTCTACCGCATTTACCATGGAGAGTCTGCAGAGGATTTGTTCGGGTTAATACCTGCAACTGAGTTTCATCATGGGACGTCGAGGCAGAATGCGAAACTCCACCTGTATGACCTCGACGTTTTTCGTTCCACAACATGGCAGTTTTTATCGCGCACCATGTACAACTATGTGGTACCAGCTATTCACTGAAGTATTTCTGCACCAATTCGACTTAGGGTCCTCCAAGAAAAGAGAGTACAGCATTCGCGAGCCATATGGCATTGAGCGTCCATGAGATATCTAGTGATTGCCTGTTTGCGCCCTGTAGGTACTATAAAGAAAAATGTCTTACGGCCGTAAAGGAAACGTTTTATTTATTGATTATTTATAAATTGAAGATGTGAGATGTCTCTGCATCTTCTACCGCACAGTTTTTTTTAAGGTATACTTCTTTAGGCGCGTTATGAAAAATTGATGAGAGTGAAATTTTACAATGCGTGACACATAATAAACAGAATGAAGTTGCCCACGGAAGATGCTACGGCATTGGACATAATTTAAAAACAACATTCGAATAATAATATAATTTATGTTACACTTGATGTAAGAGAATAATAATAAATATTTATTTATTTAATTTTTTAAATGTAAACTGCACTTTATTGACTATAATGACTCCTTTTCCAGTCTTTGATTATTTAATTGTAATTAATTATTTGCATGCAATCAAAAACAGTTTTTAATAATGCCAAAGAAGTATAACTTCTTACGCGCGTACATAAGTACACGCACCCTTTTTTTACTTAATTCACTACGATTCAACAAATTTTAAGAATTAATTTAATCTGTTTCAGCACAATTTATAACAACGATAAATGGTTCAAGGCTACTTGTTTATAACGGATATCCTTTTGGAAAATCTAATATTCTCGCAAATGGCGCTGCAAGGTACAGATGCACGAAACGAGGAAAATGCAAAGCCTTTATACGCATTACCGCTGATGAAATAATTTGTAAAGTATCTGAGAATCACAACCACCCCCCGACACGGTATAATTATACACACAAAGGCTATATTCGAATCTAACTTGTGTTTTAGAAAGAGTTTGTTAATAAAGAAATTTAGTAAACTATTGTCTTTTTCAATGGTAACTTCAACTTAAAGGTACACGACATCTGTTTGAATTAGCTCAAGGATGTCGGCCTATATGTAACGGTGCCCTGTAACCAGATTATGCAATTTTGATGTAGTTCTATTTTGTGCTTTGGAATTGGAATCGGAATAGCTAGTGTGTCTATCCCAGCTAACTAGCTTAATTGGCCATTGAATTAATCATGTTTACCCAAGATCACGATCTCAGAATAGCATCACTTTTACGCAGATTGCGAGGTAGTAGAATCCTCAGTACAATAGATAACTGTACACAGTCGCACATTGTTAGGCAGTTTGTGCGTACGCTGGTCGGCTCTGGGAGACTAGTACGCGTAGGCTGTTTATTTCATTTTTAAATTTTTTTTTGTTGTTGATTTTGGATCAAAAAGTCTTTTAGTGTTACTTAAAGGAACTGTATTATCTAATTGGAATAAATATTTATTATTATTTATTAAATAGCAACAAGCGGCCTGAATGAAATTCAGCCATTTGATACATCTAGGCAATATGTATTAGTTTGATCGGTGACTATTATTTGCCTAGTTCCCTTCAATTTAGTTCCAGTTTCTGCCACCTAGCGCCGAAACTTTCCAAACTGTCAATCTGGCGTCGGTCATGATTTCCAAACAGTAATGTTACATTTTAAATAAAGAATTTTGTCAGATATTTTTCTTAGTAACTAAGGTTAGACTTGAATTACTTTATCTTATGTTAGGCTTGAACAAAATGTTCCATGATGTATCATGTTTAAAAATCATGGCAGATATTTCTGTCATATGGTCTTAGCCAGCCAATATATAAAAAGTTGTAACCAAAAAACAAATGCCACTGACGACTAGCTATACGGCGCTGTTTAGTAAAGAGGCAAGGCTAGAGAACGGCTAATAAAGCTAGTTGGCTGCGAGGTATCTACCCATTTTCATTCCTTATTATGTTTTTTTTTGCAGTCTTAACTGCGTGTATGTAAAAAAAATATAGTTATTGGCTCAAGCGCTATGTAAAAGCTTGTTATTTGATTTTTAGCCTATGAAATTTATTTCCAGTTCGCTTCGTTAAAAAACCATGCGGAAGTCATATTCTGATCTACAATAACCATACGTATACGAGGAGTGGACTCGTTCGTAGAGATGGCTCCACTCGCTATGTTTGTTCAAAATACTACTCGATAAAGTGCAAAGCATTTCTACATATGGAGAGAAATAACAAAGTTTATATTCAGCCCTCAGAGCATAACCACGATCCACCGATATATATAATAAAAAATGATATTGTTCATATAGTTCGAAGATAATTTAGAACAAATTTATATTATTAAGATTTATTAATCTTCTATATAAAGATGAATTCTATTCATTGAATTTTATTTCGAGGGGAATGGGATTGGGGGTGCTTCGGCGTCGAAGTTGAGGGAAGTTTTAATTATAAATTAGAAGATTTTTTATGTAAGCAATAAGTGTATTTATCGTATAGTGATTTATGACGAACTGAACAAAAGGCGTTGAACTTCTGAGTCTTCTTTCTTGTGCAAATAACTAAAAGCAAATACTTAAAATTACCTACCGTTTTGTGTTACACACT
Source organism: Pieris macdunnoughi (assembly GCA_905332375.1). Classification (NCBI taxonomy): domain Eukaryota; kingdom Metazoa; phylum Arthropoda; class Insecta; order Lepidoptera; family Pieridae; genus Pieris; species Pieris macdunnoughi. The sequence goes on from CAJOBZ010000008.1 coordinate 2,043,080, forward strand.
AAGCTAAACAAAACCTTTTTTAATAGAAGCTGACTGGCCTTGGTAGGACCAGATCAGTGCTTCCCAGCGTAGCGCTCACGCCCCACAGCGATTTGATTGTGAATTTATTAAAATTATTTTTGATTTGAATTTCAGTTTTTATTGTGTTTTGAATGTTTACTTACTGTGTTAACAATTTCCTGGGAATTTCTTCCTTAAACCTATCGTTTAAGTTTGTTAAGTGAACAATTTAAAAAATAAATCTAAATAAAAAAATATATATTTATTTTTTTAATATGAAAAATTATTCGTTGTGACTGTTATCAGCAGCAGCAAAAACTGTGCCTGGTTGTCAATAGAACTTAAATCTATTTTCAAGATGTCATACAATTTTTTTTCTGTATGAAGTTTGTATTTGACTGGGCTTAAAAGGGGACTAACGGGAAAATTGGACCAGTAAGTCTGATATTGTATGCAATTTCAATGTGGTTCTCTCAATTTGGCCATATATGGGCTGTAAATAAATAAATTAATAAATATAAGCGCTGGTTTCTTAAGCTTGGGGTCGTGTAGTCATCTCATACAGACTAAGGGGCAAATGACCGAGACAGAGACGGATTGGCGAAGAGACTTAGTTCTGCAGCTTACGCGGTTAAAAAAAATCGCTCACTAACTGGTGTCGATACAGCTAGACTTGTTTATTTTAGTTACTTTCACAGCTTAATGACTTATGGCTTATTATTATGGGGTCATGCTGCTGATGTCGAAACTATTTTCATCCTGCAGAAGAGGGCTATTCGTGCAATCTATAATTTAAAATGTAGGTAATCTCTTAGAGATAAATTCAAGGAAATTAATATACTTACCTTTCCCTCGTAATATATTTATGAAAATATTATGTATAGGTACGTATATAAAAATAGTGATAAGTTTACTATAATAGAACATACGCACAATGTTAATACTCGGAACAAACGCAGGCTGCAATTTCCCCGTACTAGACTATCTAAAGTTAGTAACTGTTTTTTGGAAAAAAGGATACCATTCTTTAATAAAATCCCAGAGGCTCTTTTATCTCTGCCTTTTAATAAATTTAACAAATATATTAATGAAAAGCTGTGTAAAAAGGCTTACTATAAAGTTAACGATTATCTAGTTGATAAAAGGGCCTGGGACTAGTGCTAGACAGGCTACTTCTAATTAATTTGCAAATTTTGTTTTAAAATAAGTATTGATTGATGATTTGCTATTTTGAAAGAGTACCGAGAGTTTTTTACGCCGGCTTTTTCTCTCGGCCTACACCCTGTTTTCTTTGCCGCTGACTAGGGATGCCTACAGATTCAAATTTAATGACGTGGTGATATAAGTGAATAAGTGATACCTGTTTCTTATGTTCCATAATAAACATATTTTATTTTATTTTTTACAGCTATGTGTGTTGTTCCCACGAGAATGTAAGTGCATGCTCCTGCTCCTGCTGATAGAGGACAAATCTTTGTTTTTAATTTATTTTATTATTATTAATTATTAAATGTCATGTGGAACATGGTGTAATGGCTGTAGCTCCTTACAAACATTTTGTAAAACAAAAACCTTGGCGATTAAAAAGATTGGTGGAGAGTTAATTGTCAGTTCTCCTCTTACGTTCTACGCCCTTGATTTGAGAACTGGCAGTAAATGTAAAATTAGAATCATTTAGTGTATATTCATTTTTTGGCGTTCATAAGTGCACATTTTGTTACCTATATGAATAAATGATTTTTGAATTTTGAGTCTGATCCTATTTTAACAGAACAAAGTATGTGCGTTTTGAAATGTAGGTTCGGCTAATTTGTCAAATTTTTTCTAGCACAATTCTGTAAGAAACTGAATGGGAAGGAGATTTTAATTTATTGTGGCTACACGTTTTATAAACATCAGAAAATGTCAAATGGATATCGGTACACGTGCTCCAAGGCGACATCCCAAAAGTGCAGAGCATACCTTCATGTAACGAAAAATCAAGAAGTATCTAAAGGGATTTTAGTACATAATCACAGTCGACCAAAATATATAATAAAGGAAGATATAATTTATGTTATCGGTTAATTGTGAATAAATCAAAATTTAAACATCAAAAAAAGTATGTTTACGTTATTTTTATGAATTAGTAAATAGCAGTTTCAGCGAACGACCCTTATCTCTGAGGTCGTAGGTTCGATCCTGGGTTGTGCACCAATGGACTTTCTTTCTATGTGCGCATTTAACATTCGCAAGCCCTGCGGCATTGAGAACGTCCATGGGCGGTGGTATTACTTAACATCAGATGAGCCTCCTGCCCGTTTGCCTCCTATTACATAAAACAAACCAAAATATTTTTAAAGAAAAAAGTATTATTTATATATATTGGTTAAAAAGTAACCGGATTAAAGTTATGTATTATTATAAATTTACAATTATTTAACATAATTTTAAATTTATCCGACGTTTCGCGTGCTTTACAGCGTGCGTGGTCACGTTGACTGAAGACAAAAGGTGTTGGATGTCAAAAAGTATCACAGCTGTAGAGAAAGTTGCATTATCTGTATTTATTTCCCCGGAGTTGGTATCGACTAAAAGATGGAGGGTTTTGGCAAAAATGGCTCACGGTGTCCTCTATTTTCTAAATTTTGATTTTGTTTCAGCATGCTTTTATAAGAAATTCAATGGAAAGAGTGTTCTCTCGTATGGCGGAAATACGTTTTACAAACACTCAATTATATGCGAAGGATACCGCTATTCATGTTCAAAAGCGACCACCTCTCTAAGGTGTAATGCTAACCTTCATGTATCCAACGATTTGAAAATATCAAAGATGTCCCTAAATCACAAACATGATCCGCCGAAGATTAGTATACAAAATGATCTGGTACACATTTTTCGACATTATAGCAGAAAATAAATTATAACGTAGTTTCCTTTGAGTAATCTTCGTGTTCACGCAAAATTTGACTTGGGTGAGCAGTGTTCGCCTAGTGGCTTCAGCGTGCGACTCTCAACCCTGAGGTCGTAGGCTCGCACCCCCGGCTGTGCACATTTAACATTCGCTCGAACGAATATATCGTGAGGAAACCGGCCTGCCTTAGACCCAAACAGTCGATGGCGTCAGGCACAGGAGGCGTCATCTACTCGCCTATTAGATTGTCAAATGATCATGAAACACATACAGAAATCTGAGGCCCAGATCTAAAAATGTTGAAGCCATTGATTTATTTATCTAATTTTGTATAAAATTGGTAAATGAATAAAACTCGTAACATGAAAAGTTACTGGATTAACGTCTGTTATATGGTATCATGGTCCTAATAGTATGTATAAAAGAATATGGACGGATTTTCGTTTTTATTATTTATCTAATTAGTGTATTATTTAAAACTTTACAGCACGATTTTATATAAAGTCGAACAGAAGAAAAGTTCTGCTATACAATGGCTATACGTACTTTATATATATAGAACTAATTTGAGTGTACGACCAACCAGGCTCCAAAAGATAAACCACTCCTTATATGGAAATTGTATTCGTTTTTACAACAAGCTCCCAAGCGAAATTAGAGAATTATCACTAAATAAATTCAAAGCCCTCGTTAAACGAAAATTAATCAACAAAGCTTTTTATAAATTTGAGGACTACTTAAATGATCCTAATCCTTGGGATTGAATTGCTCCAGTTCAAACAATTTGTATGACAATACTTGGCGATTAAAAAGAGTGGCGGAAAGTTTCTTGCCAGTTCTTCTTACCCGCTCTACGCCCTTGACTTGCGAACTGGTAGTAAATGTAAATTTACGATTAATTTAACTTGACGATTCAAAAGTGTACTTGGTTACCTACTTGAATAAAGATATTTTGAGTTTGAGTTTGAGTTTAAAGAAAAACTGCTCAGTAACCAAAATCAGCGATTTGTTTGCTCTAAAACAAAATTTTCAAATTGCAAGGCATATATTCATATTACAAAGGATCTACATGTTGCCAAGGAATGGGGTAGTCACAACCATGACCCGCCGAACTATGCTCTAAAGGACGATCTTATTTTTTTCTTTTAATTGTGTAAAGGCCTATATTCACTTTGATTAGTGCGAGTGCAAGTGATTCGTAATTGACATTGATTAGTGCAGGTGTGTAGTGAAAGTAGTGTCCAATTATTGTTTAGTGGCTCTGTTAAGTAAATTCAGTTGTCATATAGTTTGGCAGGCACGCTGCGAGTGAGGGGGAAAGGGAGCACAGTCACAAGGGAGCACTTCACTCGCAAAAAAATAGAACACGCTTCTAATCGCTTTACTACGCAGCCAACTAATCACCTGCACTAATCACTAATCAAAGTGAATACAGGACTTAAAGGCTAGTTGGTCAAATTCTTAGGGTAGGAAATTAAATACTCCAATAAAGACTTGCTTCACTATAATTGATTTCACTGACTTTACATAAACTGTATAACTGCGGACTTGGACAAAGGAATTGCCCGTGCGCATGTGTCACAACCTCTTTTATAATCTATTCCCTACTCCGACTCGACCATCCCACTTCGGGGATATGTTCGAGTCAATTCGTAAACAACCGAACGAGTCAAATAAGCAACTATTGCACATGCGCACTTGTAGCAAGATTATTAGGAATATGTTTCATAAAAAATGTTTAAAATTTAATTACATAAATATTAAAAGATAACAATTGTATTAATATATTTTATATCCTCATAGGAGTGTACTTTGACGCGTTAAATTTAAAGAAGTTTATTCTCATTAAAAAGATACATGTCACTAAATTGAGAAAAAAATAATAATATTAAAAACATAAAAGTATAATATTGAGATTTTAATTTGGATATTATTCAAGATAAACAATCCGCGAAAATAGAGGACACCGTGAGCCATTTCTGCCAAAACCGTCCATCTTTTAGTCGATACCAACTCCGGGGAAATAAATACAGATAATGCAACTTTTTCTACAGCTGTGATACTTTTTGCCATCCAACACCTTTTGTCTTCAGTCACCGTGAATACGCACGCTGTAAAGCACGCGAAACGTCGGTTTAATTTAAAATTATGTTAAATAATTGTAAATTTATAATAATACATAACTTTAATCCGGTTAAAAAGTCAATAAAAGACAATTTCAGATTTTATTGTTTTGAAAGTTTACTTACTGTTTCGTTAACAATTTCCTAGGAATTTCTTCCTTAAACCTATCGTTTAAGTTTGTTAAGAGAACAATTTAAAAAATAATTAAAATCTAAATAAAATATAATTAATATTTATTTTTAAAATATGAAAAATTATTCGTTGTGTCTGTTATCAGCAGCGTCAAACACTGTGCCTGGTTGTCAAAGTCAATAGAACTTAAATCTATTTTCAAGATTTCATACAATTTTTTTCTGTATGAATTTTGTATTTGACAGGGCTTAAACGGGGACTAACGGGAAAATGGACCTGTAAGTCTGATATTGTATGCAATTTCAATGTAGTTCTATCAATTTGGCCATATATGGGCTGTAAATAAAGAAATTAATACATCTCAGCGCTGGTTTCTCAAGCTTAGGGTCGTGTAGTCATCTCATACAGACTAAGGGGCAAATGACCAAGACAGAGACGGATTGGCGAAGAGACTTAGTTCTGCAGCTTACGCGGTTAAAAAAAATAGCTCACTAACTGATTTCGATACAGCTAGACTTATTTTATTTTATTTTTTATAGCTATGTGTGTTGTTCCCACGAGAATGTAAGTGCATGCTCCTGCTGATAGAGGACAAATCTTTGTTTTTAATTTATTTTATTTTTATTAATTATTAAATGTCATGTGGAACATGGTGTAATGGCTGTAGCTCCTTACAAACATTTTGTAAAACAAAAACCTTGGCGATTAAAAAGATTGGTGGAGAGTTAATTGTCAGTTCTTCTATTACGTTCTACGCCCTTGATTTGAGAACTGGCAGTAAATGTAAAATTAGAATCATTTAGTGTATATTAATTTTTTGGCGTTCATAAGTGCACATTTTGTTACCTATATGAATAAATGATTTTTGAATTTTGAGTCTGATCCTATTTTAACAGAACAAAGTATGTACGTTTTGAAATGTAGGTTTGGCTAATTTTTCAAATTTTTTCTAGCACAATTCTGTAAGAAACTGAATGGGAAGGAGATTTTAATTTATTGTGGCTACACGTTTTATAAACATACAAAAATGTCAAATGGATATCGGTACACGTGCTCCAAGGTGACATCCCAAAAGTGCAGAGCATACCTTCATGTAACGAAAAATCAAGAAGTATCTAAAGGGATTTTAGTACATAATCACAGTCGACCGAAATATGTAATAAAACAAGATATAATTTATGTTATCGGTTAATTGTGAAAAAATAAAAATTTAAGTATCGAAAAAAGTTTGTTTATGTTATATTTATGATTTAGTAAATAGCAGTTTCAGCGAAAGACCCTCATCTCTGAGGTCGTAGGTTCGATCCTGGGTTGTGCACCAATGGACTTTCTTTCTATGTGCGCATTTAACATTCGCAAGCCCTGTGGCATTGAGAACGTCCATGGGTGGTGGTATTACCTAACATCAGATGAGCCTCCTGGCCGTTTGCCTCCTATTACATAAAACAAATCAAAATATTTAAAAAAAAAAGTTTTTAACCGGATTAAAATTATGTATTATTATAAATTTACAATTATTTAACATAATTTTAAATTTATCCGACGTTTCGCGTGCTTTACAGCGTGCGTGGTCACGTTGACTGAAGACAAAAGGTGTTGGATGTCAAAAAGTATCACAGCTGTAGAGAAAGTTGCATTATCTGTATTTATTTCCCCGGAGTTGGTATCGACTAAAAGATGGAGGGTTTTGGCAAAAATGGCTCACGGTGTCCTCTATTTTCGCGGATTACAAACATAACAGGACAAAATATTTTTCTATTCGCATAATTTTGTTATATAAATTTTGATTTTGTTTCAGCATGCATTTATAAGAAATTCAATGGAAAGAGTGTTCTCTTGTATGGCGGAAATACGTTTTGCAAACACACATATATAAGCGAAGGATACCGCTATTCATGTTCCAAAGCGACCTCTCAAAGGTGTAACGCTTACCTTCATGTAACCAACGATTTGAAAATATCAAAGATGTCCCTAAATCACAATCATGATCCGCCGAAGATTAGTATACAAAATGATCTGATACACATTTTTCGAGATTGTAGCAGAAAATAAATTATACCTAACGTAAGATTCCTTTGAGGAATGTTCGTGTTCACGCAATATTAGACTTGGGTGAGCAGTGTTCGCCTAGTGGCTTCAGCGTGCGACTCTCAACCCTGAGGTCGTGCTCGACCCCCGGCTTTGCACATTCAACATTCGCTCGAACGAATATATCGTGAGGAAACCGGCCTGCCTTAGACCCAAACAGTCGATGGCGTCAGGCACAGGAGGCGTCATCTACTCGCCTATTAGATTGTCAAATGATCATGAAACACATACAGAAATCTGAGGCCCAGATCTAAAAATGTTGAAGCCACTGTTTATTTATTTTATTTTGTATAAAATTGGTATGACCAATAAATAAAACTCGTAACATGAAAAGTTACTGTATTAACGTCTGTTATATGGTATCATGGTCCTAATAGTATGTATAAAAGAATATGGACGGATTTTCGTTTTTATATTAATCTAATTAGTGTATTATTTAAAACTTTACAGCACGATTTTATATAAAGTCGAACGGGAAAAAAGTTCTGCTATACAATGGCTATACGTACTTTAAAAGGGAACTGCTCAGTAACCAAAATCAGCGATTTATTTGCTCTAAAACAAAATTTGGAAATTGCAAGGCGTATATTCATATTACAAAGGATCTACATGTTGCCAAGGAATGGGGTAGTCACAACCATGACCCGCCGAATTATGCTCTACAGGACGATCTTATTATTTTCTTTTAATTGTGTAAAGGCCTGTATTCACTTTGATTAGTGCGAGTGAAAGTGATTAGTAATTGAGGATGATTAGTGCAGGTGTGTAGTGCAAGTAGTGTCCAATTATTGTTTAGTGGCTCTGTTAAGTAAATTCAGTTGTCATATAGTTTGGCAGGCACGCTGCGAGTGAGGGGGGAAGGGAGTCACAAGGGAGCAGTTCACTCGCAAAAAAATAAACACGCTTCTAATCGCTTTACTACGCAGCCAACTAATCACCTGCACTAAACAGTCGCTGTCCACACTGTTTTCTTCTAACCACTATTCACCTGCACTAATCACTAATCAAAGTGAATACAGGACTTAAAGGCTAGTTGGTCAAATTCTTAGGGTAAGAAATTAAACACTCCAATAATGACTTGATTCACTTTAATTGATTTCACTGACTTTACATAAACTATAACTGTAACTGCGGACTTGGACAAAGGAATTGCCCGTGCGCATGTGTCACGACCTCTTTTATAATCTATTCCCTACTCCGACTCGACCATCCCACTTCGGGGTGATGTTCGAGTCAATTCGTAAACAACCGAACGAGTAAAATAAGCAACTATTGCACCATGCGCACTTGTAGCAAGATTATTAAGAATATGTTTCATTAAAATGTTTAGAATTTAATTAAATAAATATTAAAAGATAACAATTGTATTAATATATTTTATATCCTCATAACTGAGTATAAATTATATATATTCTCATTTTTTTATTGGACAATTCACAGCTTTTGACCTAGTCCCATGCTAAGCTGGTGAAGCTTTTGTTATGGGTACTAGGCAACGGATATACATACATAGTCGGTCCCAAAGTTCTGTCATAAATGGAAATAATGATAAAAACAAAAGTACTGATCAGTTTGTAATGAGTGATATATCAATTCTTAGTACATTAATTAAGGAATAAAAAAAGCATAAAAATATTCGAAATAACCTCCCTCATTTTTAATACAGGCCCTTAAGCGTCGCGGCCAGTCGTCTATCGCAGCACGCACCATATTCGTGTCGATTTCAGTCACTGGTTTTTTTAAAGATGACTTCAGATTCTCCAAATTTTCATGAGGTTTATCACAGACCTTCCTCTCTAAGCCCTGTCATAATTTCTGGTCCAAAGGATTAAGGTGACTGGAGGAAGGCCAATCCTCATGTCTAATTAAGACGATGTTTTGACCTCAAACCAGGCTTTAGTGGTCTTGGCTTTGTATGCAGACGCAGAGTCCTGCTGGAAACGAAGTGATGTCCCGCAAATAGGGTGCTGGACATGTCTTTGACAAGGCGATACAAAACCGTCTCTTGGTACACTGTAGCATGGTTTTGACCCCTTTTTCGGAAAAATTACCTCAGTTAGCCCGTAATAGGACACTCCCAACCAAACCATTACTGATGATGGATGATGTCCATGTTGCACCCTTGGAACTTTATTTTCAGCTTCTTCAGAACTCCTAGCGTACACTGTATAATTCTGTTTATTGTACTTCTCTTCAATATCGAAAAATTTTTCGTCCGTAAAGAGGATATCACGGTGTCGGTTTTTCGGTACCGCTTAAACAACACCCGCGATCTCTTAAGCCTTATTGCTTTTAGACGAGCATTAAGTAAGTGCCCACTCTTTTTTTGTATGCTCGTAGACCAAGATCTTCATTTAAAACCTTTTTACTGTTTTCCTACTGACACCCATCTGCAAATCCATCAACTTCTGTTTTGAAGGATTTTTACTATCCGCGCCTTGATAGCTTTGATTACTGTGGTGTTTTGGGAGCGTGGCCAGCAGTTCTTTTCTTGTCCTCAACACTGGAGACTTCAAGGTACCTATCAATAGTACCGTACACAAACCTAAGCGTTATATTCAAATTTTTGAGAACTTGAAAATGGTACTGGCGAGTGTCCAAGGGTGCAACGCAATAACAACTATTCGGTTTACTTTCAAGTCCACTCCATCGTGAAAAATTACGGAAAGTTATTGTTTTTGTTTTAAAACAATAATCAAACATTCCAAAATAGAATGCAATAATTTTTTTATAAAATCCTGCTCGAAATTAGAAATAATGGGTACTAGGCAACGGATATACATACATATTATAGATAGATAGACATATAAATACATGTTTAAACACCCAAGACCTAAGCACAACACCAAATGCTCATCACATCGCTGTTTGTCTCAGCCGGGGATCGAACCCGAGAGCCATGGTTTCGCAGTCAGGGGAACTAACTACTAGACCACTGAGCCGTCATTAAAAACATAAAAGTAAAATATATCACGGCACTGTCGCTCAATGGGCTGGTATTTCAAATTTGGGACTAAAGGAAAATTAATTATGCCATTGCAATCTACGATTTTAAGACAATTTACTGATAAAACGTTTTTTTATAGGACGTATTAATAACTTTACCTAAATCAAAACTCTTAGAACTAAAGTGTAAAATGGATGCCGTAAAATAGCTATGTAGAAACAAATCAATAAAATCAAAGTCACGTTTTATAAATCCCTAAGTCCACGTAGACCTTATATCAGGCCACTGTGCGTCATATGATGCTGTTATTGCATTAGAGTCTATTTACCAAAAAACATTGCTACTGTTTCCCCGCTTGAAGGAAACTATATTATACTGTTTAAGAAAGATCGGGGCAAGGAGAACGAATTCTGTTGTATCCGCTTATGTACCCGACCGATTGTTCTGGGTATGGTGGGTTATGACCAGCTACGCCTCAGAAGAGAGCTAGCTTTGTCAGTGTATTTATTTAAGATACTTACGGGTCGGGTTCATAATCTGGATATAATGGAGAGACTGGGTCTACGGGTACCAAGTAAAAGCCTGAGACGGAAGTCTAAACTTTTGGATGTACCGCGCGTACATTCCAACTTGTCTAGCGAAGCGCCACTCACGCGAGCAATACATATAATAAATAGAATTTCTGTTGAGGTAGACCTATTTGTTTGTACACTGGCTCAGTTCACAAGAGTTGCTTCCTAAATTATTAGTTATAAGGTATGTAAATATCAATTAATTAATATTAATTATTAGTTATAAGGTATGTAATTATTAGTTATAAGGTATAATTATTAGGTATGTAAATATATTTCTTTAATGTTTTTTTTTATATGTTATAATTAATGTGTCGTTCTGTCGAATTAGTGTTAACTGTAAAGATAGAATAATGATGTGGAAATAAATAAATGTTTTCAAAGTCAGTAGAATATGCATCTCCTGAACGTGCCCATCGATAGGCCGCATCTCAGCTTTAGTGGGATTGTGGAAAATCGTCTGTCCAGTTCTGTATAAAAACTACCTACATGTATGTGCGTTGATTTTTTTATAACTGTTTCAAACTCCACACCAATTTTTTTTAATATTATTATATAATTTAATTTAAAGCTTTAAATGCCTCTTTAATTGTAATATTAATTTGCCTTCTACCCTCATATTAGTGCGCGAAACACCCGGATAGTTCTACGTTAAGAGTTACTATCGTTATCGTATATGTTAATGCTACAAATTTCAATAGTCAGAGTATTTGTTTTAAGTTAACGATAAACGTCGCGAGCGCCGTTTGAGTGCTCTCATAGGCGGATAATTCTATCACGCCACTCGGCTCACTCGGACGTGTCAGTGATTGCAGTATCTCTACTGGTACGTTATATTTACTTGTTATTTACGTTTAAAGTTTGTTTGTAATATTCATTTACTTAAATTAAGCTTAGTTTTCCGTGTTAGTTTGTTTTTTCGTTACAACATATTTTATCTTTATCTTTGTTTTTTAATGAAAACTTCTCTTCCCTGTTGTATTTCCCCTGTTTCACGAGACGCCAAGCTAGAGACTACGTCCAGGGTAGATAAGGAAGTAACATATTACTACTTTCTTTGTATTTTTTGCTTCTTGTAATTTTGTTTTACGTTGGTTTTATACTATATAGAAATTATTTAATGTTATTTTCAAAATGTTTGAATTAGTTTTTTAATATTTTTAGATTATGCCTCCTCAAAAAACATAACTCGTGAAAAACGTCTTGAAAAAAAGCGTGTGGCAGAACGATTGAGGTACCAACGCATAAAAAATGACCCCGAAAAGTATTCCCAACAAAGGGAAAAGGAAAAGAAGAAATATAAAAGAAAAAAAGAGAAGGGAACTATAAAGACCGTAAACCAAATGACACCCAGAGAAAATCTAAAAGCTAGAAAGATATGGAGAGAAAAGGCAAAACAGCAGAGACGACGTTGAGCTCTTCAACATTTTTGTACCATATACAAAATAAATATTATTATCAACAAATTAACACTTTACTATATCAAATCTCAATTGTTTTTATATTTTCGTGCTAGTTGTTTTAAGATTTATCTTTCTTCAATCGCCAAGGAAACATCTAAAGCAATCTGTTTTCACCGGTTTCTGTCCTGCGCCTCTTATCTGTACAGCTTTGAGGTCGACGAGTCTTTCACTTAATCGGTTCATCTGGTTGGTGAACGTCCAGATAAGATTACGATATATGTATAATATAGTATATAATAACATAGTATTTTTTGCAGTGAGATTTTACAGAAAGATGAACGGGGCAACGCTACTTCTTCACAATGGTTACACGTTTTGCAAAAAAGCAGATCTTCAAAATCAAAACCAACGTTATATATGTTCTAAAACAATCTGTTCGAAATGTAAGGCATATCTTCATATTACGAAGGACCTGCTGATTTCTAAGGAATGCCGAAGTCACACTCACCCACGGCCGAAATATATTTTAAAAGATGATGTTATTATTATGCTGTAAAGTTATATATTTTGGCCAAAAGGATAACTACGTAGTGATAATCTTAATTAGAGATGAAACAGATATTCGGTAACTATCCGGCTAATCCGGTTCAAATTTTAAATCTGGCTGAATACCGGATAAGTATCGAGTATCCGGCCGTATACCGGATAAATTGAAGGTACTTTACACTTTGCTTACCACCATATGGATGCGCACTGAATTCTGTTATGATAATTATATATTAATATATTACTCTAATGTATATATGTCTAAAAGTAATGCATGAAATATATTTATATTAATAATATTAGTTACTAATATTAGCTGTAGAGGAGTTGTTCTGAGCTCTGCAGCTGAGTTTCATCATCGGACGTCTAGGCGGAATACGCAATACCACCCGTATCACCTCCACGTCCGTCGTTCTGCGTCACACCAACTAGGTAATAAACATCTTGTGCACAGGATATTACAAATTTGTTGCACGCGTAATTATGAATTTCTACAATTACATTGTTAAATATTTATTATGATTGTAATTATAAAAACTTGTACTTAGGCTAAGTTTTTTTGAAGAAATAAAGGTTTCATTTCATAAAAACCTAGATTTTTCAACATACCATTTCTCTGGCATTGAGTGGCCATGGGTGGCGGGGAGGTATCACTTAACATTAGATAAGCCCGTTTGCGGTTGTTTTATAGTAGTATATGTAAAGTCGTTCTACTGTTGGAGTTACTGTTACCTTGTTTCTGCGTCAATTTTATCGAATATTGTTACGGGCAAAAAGGTAACTAGGCAAGGACATAGGATTAGGCACGATAGGCCAACAACAAAACACACAATAAACCATATAAAAGTATAATTAATAAAAATAAAGTAACTTGCATTTAACCATGGCCCATGTTTGAAATCCTTATTTTTATTGTTATTTGATTGCTAAACGAAGGCGACAAGAATTTACCCTGCCACCTAACACGGTAAAATCTGTAATAAAACAACTAGTAAGTGACGTCGACGTTCCTATGTTTTAAAGTATGCTATGAAGTTCGTCTAATAAAACCTTTGTTTCGTCCAAATCGTCATTCACCGTCGTCACAGCGTGACCGCAGTCATCGCAGGCTGCGACAGCCGTTTGCCTGGGTCAGACAACGTCTCACTCTGGTACGTATTATTAAACAGTATTTAATATTATTTTAAATAATTATGACATAATATTGTTAAACTTGCGTCAATAAACTAAAAATATTAAATTAGAAACGAAGTTTATATATTTCATACGTTTGGCAAAAGACGTAACAAATCATACTTCTCTGTGCATGCCAGGGCAGTGATATTTAATTTAATGGTAGCTTTTATTTATAATTGGGATTAAATTTACTAAAATTACATTTTATACATTTTTTATGTTTGTTACAATTTTTTACACTTTTACGCAATATTTGGTATAGTTGATATTTGGTATTGAAAAAAAAACATTTGTTACAGAATTCCAGCCAAAGAAAACGCCCCGAGGTAGAGAAGAAATGTTAGAAAAGAAACGTGAAAATGAAAGAAAACGCTACGCCAGAATTAAGAACGATCCGATAAAACTCGCCGCTTATAAAGCAAAACATAGAAGACGACGACGAAGACGACGAGACGACGAAAACATTTAAAGGCAAGAGCTGCGGGCTTAATAAAAATAATTAACGATATGACAGAACGTGAAAAACGTAAATGTAGAAAGTCCTGGAGAGATAGATCTTCTAAATACTATAAGACTGAATGTGTTAAAGACGCTACTGAAGATGTAATGCTAAGGTCGCATTAGGGAGCGTTCAAGTATTACGTCACGCAATTTTTGGGGATTATTGACATCCCCCCCCCCATGTAACGCGCCGTAACGTTTTTCTGTACCCAATGTTGAAAATGTTCCATATGTTGGTAAGTAGCTAATAAAAGTCAAAAGTCAAAGTCAAATTATATCAATTAGGTCTATTAAAAAGGTACTTTTTAAATTCATAATTAAGATTATTAAAATAAATCACTCTAGCTGCCTCTTCCAAAAAGTAGTTTCATATGGAGAAGAATGGGCAAGAAACTCCATACTTACCCTTTCAAAAAGGAAGTTAGCCTTATGTTTTAGCAGCTATATAGGAAATAATCGGAGGCAGTGCTTATTAAGTTCTTCATCCGGTCGCGTTCTTTGAACTTAATAAAATTATAATTCAACATTCTTACACGGGATTATATTTTTATAACAGTTACTCTTGCACGTTTCCAATAATATTTCTTTACTTGAAACCTAGAAGAGATCGATTGCTACCACTTGCTTACGAGTCCCCCCGTTACCTACCTAATTTATGTTCGATTTTATTAACCAATTGTATTGAATACTATTTTTGACTAACCAGGCTCCAGAAGATAAGTCACTTCTTATATGGAAATTGTTTTCGTTTTTACAACAAACTCCCAAGCGAAATGAGAGAATAATCGCTGAATAAATTCAAATTCAAACAAATAATATAAATTTGACTAAAGCTGTTTATGTAATTGATCCTAATCCTTGGTCCAGTTCAAACAATTTGTATGACTCAAAACTTGGCGATTAAAGAGAGTGGCGGAGAGTTTCTTGCCAGTTCTTGTTGCTAGCTCTACGCCCTTGATTTGCGAACTGGTATTAAATGTAAATTTTGTATCAATTTAACATCTTTTCTGTTGACGTTCATAAGTGTACTTGGTTACCTATATGAATGAAGTTATTTTGAGTTAGAGTTTATTTCATAAATATTTTATTACAGATTTTAACATATAATTTTTTTTCTAGCCAAAATCTATAGAAAGCCTTCGGGGACGAGTGTCTTACTCTACAAAGATAATACTTTCAGTAAACACAGATTAAGCAGTACCACTGGGCAACGTTATAGATGCTCGAGTTACTCGACCACTAAATGTAAGGCCTACCTTCATACGACGGAGGATATGAAAGTAGGCAAAAAATGTATGGATCATAACCACGCGCCACCGAAATTCCTTATACATAATGATGTAATACATAAGTATTGAATATTAGATGTAGTACGTGTACAGGTTTTATTACCTCTAGGATAAGTTTTTTGGGTCTCATAAGAATAAACAAGTTGTAAACAAGAGGTCTTTTGTAATTTTGTTGCATAATTGTTATACTAGCTGACCCAGGAAACGCTTCATATAAAGAGTATACTGCTCCCTTAAAGGCCGAAAACGCACCCACTGTCCATGGGTTGCGATGACTGCCCTTTTTTGGGCATCCCGTAGGCCCGTTTGCCCCCCTACCTATATTCATATGGAGGTTGGTATAGTGTAGGCAGGCAAACGGCCTATTTTATAATCTATATTAAAAAAATGCTAAGCGCAAAACTCGAATACGGCTAGACCAATGCGAGTCGTTTCGATAAACTCTGGGAAGATTTTTATTATGGCGCGTCTAATCGGGCCATGTTTTGCTGCAATTGATGGCTGCAACACTGTGGCCGGCAACATTGCAAACAATAGCAGCCACACTATGCAATATTGCAGTAATGTCCCGGCCATATAGCCAAACATGTTTTGTATAGCCACATATGGCCGATGTTGCCCCGATGGGTGGCCGGACGATCGCTAGGCTATCGAATTCAACTGCAATTTTGCACAGCCGGTTCTCTTGTTGTTTCAGTCACTCTCTTTGTTATGGCACAGTGTATCCTTTTCTACGCGATATGACGTTTGCTATGAGTGAAGTGTGCCTGTTGCTATATTCTGTGTTTTGCGATCAGCTGTATTTGACGTTAGATTACTACGTAAAAATTACTGCTTTTGACATTCTAGTTCTTGAATAATTTATTATCAAGACTTATTTCTAGACTGAAATTGTCTACAGTTTCATGCCTATTTAAGTAAGGTCGAATCCACAATCTCTTCTTTTTCTGTTTCTTTTTTAAAACAATATAAGCTGCTGCGACAAGTGTGATTTCGTCAGCCATTGTTGCCGGTTTGTGTAGCCCGTTTAGGAGTCTGCATCATGGGCCATACTATTGCAGACATATTGCAACACATTGCCCAGCCATAGATTGTTCGGCCATCAGCTGCATTAAAATATCTTTGTAATGGCCGGGCAATTAGTGGCCAACAGTGTAGCCATCAATTGCAGCAAAACATGGCCCGTTTAGACGCGCCATTAGAAAAATATTTTAAAAGATGTATTTGGGTTTTTATTCCAGAAAATGTTCCATATGTTGGTAAGTAGCTAATAAAAGTCAAAAGTCAAATTATGTCAATAAGGCCTATTAAAAAGGTACTTTTTAAATTCATAATTAAGATTATTAAAATAAATGACTCTAGCTGCCTCTTCCAAAAAGTAGTTTCATATGGAGAAGAATGGGCAAGAAACTCCATACTTACCCTTTCAAAAAGGAAGTTAGCCTTATGTTTTAGCAGCTATATAGTAAATAATCGGAGGCAGTACTTATTAAGTTCTTCATCCGGTCGCGTTCTTTGAACTTAATAAAATTATAATTCAACATTCTTACACGGGATCATATTTTTATAACAGTTACTCTTGCACGTTTCCAATAATATTTCTTTACTTGAAACCTAGAAGAGATCGATTGCTACCACTTGCTTACGAGTCCCCCCGTTACCTACCTAATTTATGTTCGATTTTATTAACCAATTGTATTGAATACTATTTTTGACTAACCAGGCTCCAGAAGATAAGTCACTTCTTATATGGAAATTGTTTTCGTTTTTACAACAAACTCCCAAGCGAAATGAGAGAATTATCGCTGAATAAATTCAAATTCAAACAAATGATATAAATTTGACTAAATCTGTTTATTTAATTGATCCTAATCCTTGGTCCAGTTCAAACAATTTGTATGACTCAAAACTTGGCGATTAAAGAGAGTGGCGGAGAGTTTCTTGCCAGTTCTTGTTGCTCGCTTTACGCCCTTGATTTGCGAACTGGTATTAAATTTTGTATCAATTTAACATCTTTTTCTGTTGACGTTCATAAGTGTACTTGGTTACCTATATGAATGAAGTTATTTTGAGTTAGAGTTTATTTCATAAATATTTTATTACAGATTTTAACATATAATTTTTTTTCTAGCCAAAATCTATAGAAAGCCTTCGGGGACGAGTGTCTTACTCTACAAAGATAATACTTACAGTAAACACAATGGGCAACGTTATAGATGCTCGAGATACTGGACCACTAAATGTAAGGCCTACCTTCATGCGACGGAGGATATGAAAGTAGGTAAAAAATGTATGGATCATAACCACGCACCACCGAAATTCCTCATACATAACGATGTAATACATAAGTATTGAATATAAGATGTAGTACGTATACAGGTTTTATTACCTCTAGGATATCCCTATTCGCTTAGCTCCTTCTCTATCTTCCTTTAAATTTCTTCTGTACAAACATTACCTGTCCACATCGTATCCCTAACTTTAATAATACCTACTAACTGACGTGAGACTGATCTAAAATTAAATTCTGAAATTAAATTATAATGATTCATGTGCACTTTTTATTATTATTATTATATATTTTTTTCATGTATCCTTTACTAGTTTAGTGTGTTTTTTGTTCCTGTTTAGTTCGTCCTTTTTCTGAACAACTATATGTAATACATGTATTTTTGCACTTCTTGCCTACCTTATGTAATTTAATACTTTTTTTTTTTCTCACAGTGGTTGCTTGGAAGAGATCGCTCGTAAGCGATAAGGCCGCCAGTTGCTTTCCTTTTTATTTAATTATGTCAATTGTACTATATTAAGTATATGCAACGAAGTGTTAATAAATAAATACATAAATAAGTTTTTTCGGTCTCAAGAATATTTCTGTTGTAAACAAGAGGTCTTTTGTAATTTTATTGTATAATTATTGTTCTACTACTGCTCCATTAAAAGCCGACAACGCACCCACTGTTCATGGGCTGCGATGACTGACCTTTTTGGGCATCCCGTAGGCCCGTTTACCCCCCTACACTATACCAACCTCCATATGAATAGAGGTTGGTATAGTATAAGTTAGGCCGGCTACGTACTTGCGAGCAGCATTTAGAGTGTTCATGGTAGCCGTCCATGGACACTCTAAAATGGATCAGATGAGCCAGGTGGTTTTTTATTTCATTGTTATACTACTCACCAAACGTTTTATAAAAAAATTATTACAGTACTAACATTGCAGTTGGTGGTAGAAAAGGGATCGGTTTAATGCCAAATATTATTATTATAATTTTTAACAATCAATAAACTTCTGTAGGAATCCTTAAACGTATAAATAAAGTAGTATTCTTAAACCTTATATACAATATCATAATAATCAATCAAGCAAGAGGATTTATAAATGATCCCTAATTGCACTTACTTCTATATACAGGGTGGTCTAAAAGTCGTGGATCAAACGCAAATAGGGGATAGATGAGGTCATCAGCTGCAAAAAGTTGTTCTACGGGAGGTCTCTTAGCTCAACCCCTGCAGAGTTATAATTTATTTTGCGTTTTTATAAGAAAATTGACTTTTTTAACTAATTCTTATTGAAATTCGAAAAAATCTACATCCTATATCTTTTTCACAATATCCACTATTGGTACTGATGAGTTCTTGCATTAGACATACTATTTATAGTTGTTTATTGATTGTATTGAAGATAATATTGAGTTATAAGATATACAATTTTTTCAAATCATAACTTTTTGCTTACTTCGGACCCCACTGTGAAAAAAATTACTCTACCGAAAAGTGACCCTATATTACAAGTTTTGGCGCATTTAATAGGGATTCTGAAGAGGTATTACACATGGCCATTACTCGCCCTAATATCTTTCTCGTAAAACAATTTTTTTCAGCTGATGACCTCATCTATCCCCTATTTGCGTTTGATCCACGACTTTTTGGCCACCCTGTATACGTTCATCGCATCGTAAATACAATTGGGCAGAATGATGAGTATTTTAATAGTGCAATGAGACTAGTTTTATGATTAAGGATGTTAGATTAACGATGTACGTTTCTATTTGAAATATAGATATTTTTGATAATAGTTCTGACACATAAATATACAGTATTTACAATATTCTCAACCTACATATTGATAGTAATAATGAAAAATGAGTAGGTAGAAAATTATAACAGATTTAAAAAGTGTATTGTGATACTTATTCGTTGAGCAAGGAAAGGTCCAGCTCTGGGGTCACTGGTACTATCTACCGGGCGCCAACTACTCTCATCAATCAATTCAGTAAAATCATGTATTTCATTTAAGTTACAATTATAAAAAAAATTACTAGTTGGCGCTTCTAAAAGGTAGTTTCATATTAAGAAGAATGGGTAAGAAACTCCATACTTTTAAATTAGTTTTTATAATATTTTGTACAATAGAACAAAAAGACTACTTTGCTAAAATAAAATAGCCGCATGTTGTTATAATAAACAATGCAGCAGATAACAGCAGGAACAAAATCAAAGTTAGGGAACGAATCGTATATATATTCTTATATTTACACTTTTTGTTAATCAAATTTGAATCACAATGAAACAAAAGATATCATCGTTATTCCTTTTAGCCTTTGATAAATGAAAAAATCTGTATTCCGGTAAAGAGAAACATAGTTTATATAAATTTCCCAATATCTCTGTGGTGCTCCCGAGAAACACTTTAATATTGTAAGAACTATTTAATGTTAAATTTGTTTGGAACACACACAGGTATATTTTACTTTGAATTGTCCACAAATCTATAACAAATAAACAAATTTATTTTTTAGCACAGTTCTATAAAAATCCAAGCGGAAGATCAATTATCCTGTACGAAGATCATACTTTTGGGAAAAATGCACAAATGCGGGATGGAGTCCGGTATACATGCTCCAAAAGGATATCTTCGAAGTGTTCGGCATACCTTCATGTTACGAATGGATATATCACTAAAGTATTCGGGAATCACAATCACATGCCGCCGAGATACCATCTATTGCAAAGTAGACGAAGTTTAATATATATTTCGTAATAATATTTTATAAGGTTTTTCTAAATTATCACCAGATAATATTTCTTAAGTCTTTGGTACAAGAGGGTGAGTTCACAATGTCAAACTTTAGTCTATTTGTGATCTTTTTTAATATGTATAAAATTAATATTGAACCTTCACGTAAACAGTTTAGATATTTTTGATATAGCCACCAAAACAAACACTCTCCGTCCGGAGATCCTGGATCTGTCTATCGGGCTAGTGTTTATTATAAATAATAGAGGATATTATTTTTACTAGACCCACTCGCGTCCAACAATAGAATATATGGGAAATAATTAAATGTTAATTCCTTTAAAACGAATGCTAAATGAATGCAATGTAAATGTTGAAGATAGTGTCTGTGACTAGGGAGCTGGCGAGCATTTCAGTACAGTCAAGATCTGTTATAACGACACCGAAGGGCCTACTCATATTTGGTCGTAAAAACCGATAGTCGTAACAGACGATGACATTGTTATTAAATACCTAATACAATAGAATTCAGCCGAGACCTTTGATTTTGGTCAATATAACCGGTATGTTGTTACGATGTCGTCGTAAACGGTTTTGACTGTATATGATTTGCTCGTATTTCGTATTGATAGGAATTAAAGTTCGGACCAATACGACAAACTTTTCGTAATGAATTAAAGTCGTACGTTGCTGCGTTTTGAAGCTAAGGGGTTGAAATCTGTAAAAAAAAACGATACTAAATCATTTGCTCGTGTCTGCCTGACGGCTGATGTTTAATAACCTTGTCAAAAAAAAGTAAAAGTATAATATCGTTTTTTTTTTACATTTATATGGGGGTGTCAATTTACAACGCAGCTCTACCCTGGCAGACGTGGTCCTTTATATTCCTTATCGTATAATTATCGCTATTAAAAATGTTTACCGCATGAGCAAATAATATAGATATTTCGCTCGCAAACTCCTTAGCTGCGTCTAGCTATACTTGGGGCATACATATCAGATTTTGTACGGTGATATTGGAAATATCAAAGCATTTATTTGTAAACAATCTTTCTGTAATAAATAATTTGTGTATGTTTTATGTTTTAACTAACTTTTTTAAGTGTGTTATCTATACTAATGTTATGAAGACAAGATTTGTAGTGTTCTAAAGAAAAATTTTATGACGTCTAAATTCTTTCGCCGTTAAAATTCTACAGTATCCCGAGCTGATAAGATTTATTTATTTTCCAAATATTAAAAAAATAGGCTAGTTACCTAGTTACCTAAAAGTTGATTATTAACACTCTTCCAGGCATTCTCCTTTTATAGTTTATGTTTAAATTTAAGTCAGAGTTTGGAATAGAAATGCTTTAAATAAAGGCCCAATTCTAAATGGATTTAAATGAGATTTGTTATGTTCTTACAAATGGTTTCTCCTTAGAAAAAATGACATTCTAATTTTGGATGAAAAGTGGTCTCCTATAAACTATTCAAAACATCGAGATAAATAAAATGTAAAACTTAGGCCTACAACGCACTAGCGGCTGGCCGCGATGCGGTGTGCCGCTGCGGTAGGCCGCACATCGATTATTACATGAAACCGCACGATAACGACGCACTGATTTGCGGACAACCGTCAACCGCTCCGGTTGTTCTGGGGCAGCGACGAGCAGCACCGGTTGAATGATGCGGCACACCGCGTCCCTTCCACGCACTCGGCACGGTTAGCCGCAAATACCGCGTCCTACCCGCCTCAGTCATCGCTTGTTCCTTGCGCTAGACACTACGCAGAGATTTTTTGACGATATTTTCTACGATGATATAAATAAATAACTGTCTAACTGTCGCAACTTCTTCAACGTCCATCATGTGCAATATTTCAATAGGCACTGACGAGTGACGATTGCGGCAGACCGCAATAAGGACGGTTAGCCGGAATACGGCAGACCGTATATACCGCGGCCTACCGCAGCGGCACACCGCATCGCGGCCAGCCGCTAGTGCGTTGTAGGCCTTAGTCTCGGGTATTCGTTATAATACGAATGATGGACACTTTATTCAATAAAAGTTAAATCTAATTAAAATAATAAATTTTATTAACACAGCGATTTTAATAAAAATGTTTGTTATTTAAATTTTCAGCGCGATTCTATAGAAGAGGGAACAACGGACCATTTATTATATTATACAAGAATTTTACATTCGGCAAAAAAGGGAAAGTTCGCGACAGTGGTCATCGATACGCGTGCTCCAAAGTGATGTCCAGGAAGTGTAAAGCCTATTTACATCTCTCAAAGGATTACAAAATATATAAGGAAGATCTTGAACACAACCACGCCCCACCGCAATATGTTATTAACAATGAAATGATACATATTCTTCCAAATACTAATGATGAGTATTTTACTATAAAAAACGTTCAATCAAATCAGTAATCAATTAATTCATTTAATTTTTACTTAATACACATTTATATATATATCTAATACACACTAGGAATATACATACACAGCAAAAAGACAATAACACACAGGGAAAATAATCATGGGTAATGATTTACCATTTTTAAGTCAGTTTTTCATCAGAAAATCCTCAAAAAATGATTATATTTTACGTTGCCGATATACATAATTATAATGGCCAGCATTACTCTTTAAAAAATGATATGATGAAATTTAAGCGACCTTTTAACAATTTGTACTTTTAAATAATAATAATAAACATAAAGTTTTATTATTTATTGTAGTTTTTAGTCCCCACACTAGGAAGCCCCTGCGTTGTGGGTAACTAGAATAGTCTTAAAAAAAACTAAATCATCAAAGGGAGCGTTCAAGTATTACGTAACGTATTTTGGGAGAGGGGGGTCCTTTTGTAAAACGTTACGATGCGGGGCGGGGATTAAATTACGCGTTATTGTTAATATTTTTGTCGACTTACACCACATAATAGTAATTAAAGAGTCACTAGGTGGTCACGAAACGTTTTACTATACTTGGGAACAGTACTGTACTTGGGTACTGAAAAACGTTACGACGAGTTACATGGGGCCCCCCATAATATAGGGTCAATAATCTCCAAAAATTGCGTTACGTAATACTTGAATGGGAGCGTTCACTGAAACCACGGACATTCTAAAGTAGGTAGTTGACAAACTTTTTAGTGTCTTCTCTCAGCTGGAAATACAAAGTATGAAATATTCCATGCTGTTTTCTTCTGACTTTTATAAATGAACTCGCATCAATATTATTTTGCGGTCGAACTTAACTGCTCCAATCAGTCGTAGTCGATTACAACATGCGGTCCGTCTATGGCGACCTTTAGAACGAACTCTGTTTCTTTGACACTTTTTATGACTCCAATACAATTTTGACACATGTCAATAAGTCAAACTAGTGCCTTTATACTAACGTCACTACCTATCCTAAATCTGAGCCAAGAGCCAAGAGCTGTCAAACTACTTTTTCAATTTGTCGTTAAGCATAGTTGATGAAGCTCCGTGGGAACCCCACTAGTGTGACTAGACGACAATCATCGCGAGTACGATGAAAGAGTTTCCATCTCTTTCTTTCAAATTGTATTTACGCTGTTATTGAAAGAGAAGACATTTTATGAATAAGAGGAAGAGTTGTCACTTAATAGCACCTGTGTTTTATAAAATTGAAATAAATAAATCTACAATTTCTCAGTATTTTTATTATCCTAATAAAATTCTTTCATATATGGTCATAATTATAAATGTACAATATTGGGTATGCCATTTCAGCAAAATTCTACAGGAAAAGCAATGGAGCAATTATTCTCTTGTACAAACATAATACATTCTGCAAAACGGGAAAAGTTCGCGATCAAGGATTTCGATACACATGCTCCAAATTTATGTCCATGAAGTGCAAGGCCCACCTTCATATTACGAAACACATGGAGATTGCTAAAGAAGACCTGGAACACAACCATGACCCTCCAAAGTATCTTATTAAAAATGATACCATACACATCCTTTAAAATGCTGGGTTCGATAGTTTCAAGGACACATTTTTCAAATTTAGAATTGCAATCTACCTTGCGCAATTTGTTTTTAAAAAATGTCACTACAAAAGCTTGGTTATCCGTAATATTAAGCAAATTTGATACAAATAAATGTCTTCAATTATATGTCATAATTTTTACATCAATGTGGCATGGGCTGCCCCAGGTACTTCCGCACCAAGAGCTTTGAAAAACGCGTACCAATTAAAAAGGCCTGTGTCACAATAACTAGCTGATGCTGTTTTTATGTAACAGTAGGCAAACGGGCAGGAGGCTCATGACGAGGAGGCTGACGGTAAGTGATACCGCCGCCCATGGACACTTACATTGCCAGAGGGTTGCCGGCCTTTTAAGAAATGGTATGCTCTTTTCTTGAAGGACCCTAAGTCGAATTGGTGCTTAGCAATAACTAAGTTTTTCTCTTCATTTCAGGACGTTTTTTTAAGAAGCCAAATGGAGTTATAATTATGTTGTACCATGGTTATACTTTTTGCAAACACGGATCAGACCTGGGCCAAGGCTTTAGGTATTCGTGCTCTAAACATTGGTCTTTAGGTTGTAAAGCTCACTTGTATCTTAGAACTGGCTCGAACATTTCTATTGAATTTCTAAATCATAACCATGAGCCTCCCAAATATTTTCTAGTAGAAGATGTAATACACATGGTAGAATGATTCAAAGTTATTTTAGATAATTTAATGAGAACACTGTTATTCATAATAAAAAATATTTATGATTATTAAAATATGTTTTATTTAGATTTACTCATCACCATAGTTTTTCTTATAAGTTAATTTTTTAAACTTATTAATGACGCATTTGCCGCATTTACCATGAAGAGTGTTCGGATTAATACCTCTTGTACGGTTCCCGGGTCCAAATTTCTCTCTGTCGCCTCTGTCTGATGTTCGCGACTGGATTTTACTGCGATTTCCATTGATGCAAGAAAAAGGTTTTTTATATTCTTTGCATCCCGGGTAAAAAAAACATATATAATTTCATATACGATGTAATTGTATATAGTAATGTTTGTAACTTTTGTACAATTCTATAGAATTATACAAAATTATGTATGATTAGTATATGTAATTATATGTAATTGAAATAATTTATTAACTGGTAATAAATATCTATTAAATGTCTTGATGTTAAAAATCATTTATCAACAGTTTATAAAGCTCTTTATAATATTTATAAATATAAACAAATCCTTCTATCAGTTTAGCTGTGGCAATGTCTGCAAACAAACGATATGTATTTTTTTTGCAAATGGCGTCGCCGTCATAGTATCTCGCTACACGTGCACGTGTCCATGTTGTAAGTTCATGTTGTAAGGCATCATTTTGAATTGCGTTATTTTAAAGCGAAATCATAGAAAAACACTTTTTTAACGGATTTGAAGTTATGTTTTATTATAAATTTACAATTATTTTACATAATTTTAAATATAACCGACGTTTCGCGTGCTTTACAGCGTGCGTGGTCACGGTGACTGAAGACAAAAGGTGTTGAATGTCAAAAAGTATCACAGCTGTAGAAAAAGTTGTGTTATCTGTATTTATTTCCCCGGAGTTGTATCGACTAAAAGATGGAGGGTTTTGGCAGAAATGACTCACGGTGTCCTCTATTTTCGCGGATTGTTTATCTTGAGATTTGAATTTGAATATTATTGGATCCCAGGTGTTTGACAATTTTAGGCCGTCTTCTCTATTGAAATTGGGGTGTTTTTTTATTTCAATTGCTTCGCGTACCAATCTTGGGAAGAATCTTTTTTCTTTCGCAAGTACTTTCGGTTGGTCAAAGCGTATGTAGTGATTGGGCCTATCTAATGTGTGTTCACAGACTGCTGAAATTATGTAAAATAATTGTTAATTTATAATAAAACATAACTTCAAATCCGTTAAAAAAGTGTTTTTCTATGTCTAAAAGTTATGTCAATAAAAGACAATACAAAGCGAAATCAAATTAAAATTAAAAAGAGGAGCTTAGAATGATGCTAGAAAGACAGAATAAGCTCCTCGAATTATGTAATTTAATTAATGTTATTTTATTAGTGATGAGAATGTTTGTGATTATAAAATTTATGATTTAATTATTTTTTTACTTATCAGATCTTATCTTATCAGAGTTTATGCTTTTACCACAGAGTAGAGTATTGCTATAATATTTAGTCATTTGGCTAAGTGTTGGATTTCCAAGATGTTTAATCATAACAAAGTATTGTTAAGTTATGAAATAGACGGTTGTTAGGCATAAAATAGTACTCGTAACTTAAATTAGTCGTAAGATTATATAATGAATAATGCTTGAGCGTTTGAAGAAAAACATTTTAACTTATTATATGCATCTGAGTGACAAGACATGTGACAAGTATGTGAACATTAAAGTTAATTTCTAAGAAATATTTAATGTTTGATGTCTGTTTGATTTCTAATTTAATTTTTATGGTATAATATTTGTATTTGAGTATTTAACGTTCAATTATAATCTATTATAATATATTGTGATACAAAAAAGATCATCATTAAGCATAAGATAATATGTATACTTAATTAAAAATTAAAAATTATCAGTATTTAAAAAGTGAATATCAGTGTTAGTTAATATTAATACCAATTGGTACATTAGGACAAAAAAGTCATGTATATATGCATAAGTTTTTCTTAAGAAATTTAATTTAATTTAAATATAAAATAGGTGATTATTAGTTAGTAGTTAATCGCCACGCTTATAAAACTAAGAAAGCCTGAGTGAGCCAAATGTACAGCCTAGTGGTTCGTACAACGCCCAGCTGGAGTTTCATCATCATGCGTAATACACCTTATAAGACGGTATTCATATAACGCGATTTCAGTCCCTCGTATAACACAGGTATACCTTTATATAAAGAGGGGATTTCACACGTTATATTTGAAATTTGTGTTCCTTCCTTGTTTTTGTATTTTAAATACATTGGTTATACATATACTACCCACTAAAAGGTGTAGTTATTTTAACTAAAATATTTATTTTTCAGCAAAACCTAAGTTAAAAAGGAAATTTATTTCACTAAAACAAAAAATTGATATTTTGGATCAGCTAAATAATGGCAAGAAATTATCAGTAATAGCAAAGGATCTGGACCGAAACGAGTCAACAATACGAACAATTAAACAAAATGAAACTAAAATTAGGGATGCTGTCTTATCTGGATCGCTTCATAACTTATGTATATCTTCACGTAAAAAAGATAAGTTATTACCAAAAGCACAACAATTTGTTCTGGTTGGCCAACCTGGTTATTTTGTAAGGAGGCCTATGCGAACATATTTACCGAAGAAGAAAAAAAACTATTAGAATTAAAATAAAATAAGCAGCGCATGGTGTTATAAAAAACAATGTAGCAGATAACTAAATTATTATGTGGTTAAAGAAAAAACTTTTCACCGGATTAAAGTTATGTATTATTATAAATTTACAATTATTTAACTTTCTCTACAGCTGTGATACTTTTTGACATTCAACACCTTTTGTCTTCAGTCACCGTGACCACGAACGCTGTAAAGCACGCGAAACGTCGGATAAATTTAAAATTATGTTAAATAATTGTAAATTTATAATAATACATAACTTTAATCCGGTAAAAAGTTTTTTCTTTAAATGTGTAAAGGTTATGTTTATCAAAGGCAATATTATTATGTGTGTATTCAGTGCATGGTGCTCACATATTCACATCCAATAGAACTAGTTTATATTTTTTTGCCACTAAATACAACATCAATACAACAACTAAATGCAATTAAATCTACATACGTAGAACACTTAATCTCCATAATTGTAAAATTGCAGCAAAAAAATAATTATTAAATCACCCTTTAACGAGAAAATTTAACGTCAATCATTTATAGAAGGCGTTAGATAGGGTCATATAAGCACGTTATGCGAGAATACTCCTACGACGCGTTTTGTTTTTTAATATTATTATTAAAATTAAACTCAAGCTCAAAATAATTTCAGTCATATAGGTAAACTAACTACTCTTATGAACGTCAACGGAAAAGATGTTAAATTGATTCTAAATTTACATTTACTACCAATTCAAAAGTCAAAGGCGTACAGCGGGCGAGAAACTCTTCGCCACTCTTTTTATTTGCCAAGTTTTGAGCCATACCAATTGTTTGTTAGGCAGAGTAGCCAGAAATATTTGAACTGGAGCAAATCAATCCCAAGGATTAGGATCATTTAAATAATTTATAAAAAGCTTTATTAATAAATTTACGTTTAACGAGAGTTTTGAATTTATTATCTGATAATTCTCTAATTTCGCTTGGGAGTTGTAAAAACGAATACAATTTCCATACAAGGAGTGGTTTATCTTCTGATGCCTATATGTGATACACGGAATCCTTTTACCGTTA
Source organism: Pieris macdunnoughi (assembly GCA_905332375.1). Taxonomy (NCBI): domain Eukaryota; kingdom Metazoa; phylum Arthropoda; class Insecta; order Lepidoptera; family Pieridae; genus Pieris; species Pieris macdunnoughi. The sequence continues at coordinate 2,072,176 of CAJOBZ010000008.1, forward strand.
TTACCACCCTTATTACATATAAAGAAGTAGTATATATATATAACAAATTTTTATTTTAGTACAAATGTATAAAAAATACTCTGGAGCAATCGTTATATTATACAAGCATTATACATTCGGAAGAGAGGGACTGATACGGCAAAATGGACGTCGATATGTTTGCAGCAAGGCTAAATCTTTAAAGTGTAAATCTTATCTTCATGTGACGAAGGATTTGAAATTGATAAAAGAACACTTAGAACACAACCATGAACCACCAAAATATATTATAAAGAACGATATCATATTATATTAAGTATTATTGATATTGTTAGTAAGTAAATTTAGAGCTAATGATGTGATAAAGAATGATTTTTTTCTATTCTTACACTGAAATGTATTACTAATACAGAAAAATACAATATTTAAACTAATAACATAATGTAGTGCTTGTCAATTTGGCCAGTGTGCAATGTGATTATTAGTAATAATACTGAAAATTGTAATGATGAAAAAGTATTATAATAGAAGGCCTTTGATTACCTACAGTATGATCAGAAATACTTGCGATATAGTTCCTTGTGAAGCGATACATTAACATATTTAATAATAAAAATGTGAAAATAAGTGCTGCATATATGCGATATAAAGAGGATATGATTTAAATTAGACTTATTTTGAATACCAGCAGCCCTGATGAAATAGATTTATTAATATTTATCCCTAATTATATCAAAATACATATAGTTATATGTAATTATATCTAACTTTTATTTACCCGGGATGGTAAAAATTAATAAATGTAACACTAATTATGTGAGATTACTATAGAGTAGATAAATCTTACTCTCAATAAACCACTGCAATTTTCTGTCGACCAGGCAATAAAATAATAGCCTTTATAACACTGTGGCAACAACTCTTGTCAGGGGCCGTTCAAGTACTACGTTAGCAGCTTTAAATAATAGACGATTTTAGTTTTACTCTATTTTAACCACTCGCGTTCAATAATAGAATATAAGTGAAATAATGAAATTTTAACTGCTATGTATCGAATGAATGCAATATAACAGTTGAAGAGAATGCCTAAGCCTGGGTATACTCTCGTGGCGGTGGCGAATTAGGAAATCGCCACGCTTATAAAACTAAGAAAGCCTGAGTGAGCCAAATGTACAGCCTAGTGGTTCGTACACCGCCCAGCTGGAGTTTCATCATCATGCGTAATACACCTTATAAGACGGTACTCATATAACGCGATTTCAGTCCCTCGTATAACACAGGTATAACTTTATATAAAGTGGGAATTTCACACGTTATATTTGAAATTTGTGTTCCTAGTTTTTGTATTTTAAAAACATTGGTTATACATATACTAACCACTAAAAGGTGTAGTTATTTTAACTTTATAATTTTATTTTAACTAAAATATTTATTTTTCAGCGATGAAAATTGAAAAGGAAGCAAAACCTAAGTTAAAAAGGAAATTTATTTCACTAAAACAAAAAATTGATATTTTGGATCAGCTAAATAATGGCAAGAAATTAGCAGTAATAGCAAAGGATCTGGACCTAAACGAGTCAACCATACGAACAATTAAACAAAATGAAACTAAAATTAGAAATGCTGTCATGTCTAGATCGTTGCATACCTTAAGTAAATCTTCACGTATAAAAGATTCGTTATTACCAAAACCAGAAAAATGTTTGATGGTTTGCTTAGAAGATGGCAATTAAAATAATAGTGGTTTAAAAAAACAAAAGAACTAAGGATTTTTACTCATTTAAACTTTTCTGACAAGACAAATTCTATAATAGTGGCTGGTTAGAAAGGTTTCGAAAGAGGTTTTTCTTATATAATATCCAAATTCAAGTGCGCTTCAGCTGATTATGACAATGGAAAGAAGAACTTTCGAAAATAATCGATGAAGGCTGGTGATTGACACATCTGACCAAGTTTATAATGCTGACGAGAGTGGGTTATATGGAAGGAGGCCTAAGCGAACATATTTATCGAAGAAGAAAAAAACTATTATACTAAAATAAAATAAGCAGCGCATGGTGTTATAAAAAACAATGTAGCAGATAACTAAATTATTATGTGTGTATTCAGTGCATGGTGCTCACATATTCACATCCAGTAGAACTAGTTTATACTTTTTTGCCACTAAATACAACATCAATACAACAATTAAATGCAATTAAATCTACATACGTAGAACACTTAGACTCCATAATTGTAAAAATGCAGCAAAAAACAAAAAAAGTTCACAACATTGTAATAATTATTAAATCATCCTTTACGAGAAAATTTAACGTGAATCATTTATAGAAGGCGTTAGATAGGGTCATATAAGCGCGTTATGCGAGAATACTCCTACAACGCGTTTTGTTATAGGATTACCAACCAAATGGTATATGATTACTAAATTTAAAGGATTTTTTTACCGGATTGAAGTTATGTATTTATGTATTATAAATTTACAATTATTTTACATAATTTTAAATTAAACTGACGTTTCGTTTAAAAAATTGTTTCCTTTAAATGTGTAAAAGTTATGTCAATAAAAGACAATACTATATGATTACTAAACTAAACTCAAGCTCGAAATAACTTTATTTATATAGGTAACCAAGTACACTTAAGGAACGTCAACAAAAAAGATGTTAAATTTAAAAAAAAAAGATGCCAAGTTTTGAGCCATACCAATTGTTTGTTAGGCAGAGTAGCCAGAAATATTTGAACTGGAGCAAATCAATCCCAAGGATTAGGATCATTTAAATAATTTATAAAAAGCTTTATTAATAAATTTACGTTTAACGAGAGTTTTGAATTTATTATCTGATAATTCTCTAATTTCGCTTGGGAGTTGTAAAAACGAATACAATTTCCATACAAGGAGTGGTTTATCTTCTGATGCCTATATATGATACACGGAATCCTTTTACCGTTATTACCACCCTTATTACATATAAAGAAGTAGTGTATATAACAAATTTTTATTTTAGTACAAATGTATAAAAAATACTCTGGAGCAATCGTTATATTATACAAGCAATATACATTCGGAAGAGACGGACTAATCCGGCAAAATGGACGTCGATATGTTTGCAGCAAGGCTAAATCTTTAAAGTGTAAATCTTATCTTCATGTGACGAAGGATTTGAAATTGATAAAAGAACACATAGAACACAACCATGAACCACCAAAATATGTTATAAAGAACGATATAATATTATATTAAGTATTATGGATATTCTTAGTAAGTAAATTTAGAGCTAATAATGTGATTAAGAATGATTTTTTAATTTGAGAAATAAAATATTTAAACTAATAACATAATGTAATCTTTGATAATTCGGCCAGTGTACAATGCAACTAAATATATTTGTCGCAGCCAACTAGATTAATTAACCGTTCAATTATCAGCCTAGCCTTTTAACTAAACGGCGCCGTTTAACTAACGGCCTGAAAGATATTCAGCCATAGCGTTGGTTACAACATTTAATAAACTGGCTGGCTACTGCTTAGGCCATTCGTACGATAGAGTCATTATTTGGCAGAAATAAAAATATGACATAAAAAATATTTCTTTTAAAATTAAATTGATTCAGTCAAATTTACATTATTATTGTCACTACACTCTTCCATTGTACTTGTTGTTTTTCATGAAAATTTGGAAAACACCATCAATGTTGTTGTTTGCCGACTCCATATTGACAGTTTGAAGAGTTTCGTTTCGAGTTTGAGAGTGGCAGAAAGTGGAATTAAATTTAAATTAACAGTCAACAGGCTAGGCAAGTTATGAAACGTCATCGATTCAAGTCATTTGCCTAGCTGTTTAATCAACTGGCTGAACATCAAATCAAATCAAATCAATTCAGGCCGCTAGTTAAGCGACTAGGCTGTTAATTGAACGGCTAACTAAGCTGGTTGGCTGCGACATATATATCAGTCTCAATAGTATTCAGGGTTCAAAGGCGCGCGTAAATGTAATATACCAAGTAATCCGCGCTCGTAGGCACTGTGTGCACATGTGTGTTTTTAAAGTAAGTAAATACTAATTAGTAAATTGTGTATATAGTTCGATGTGTGTTCTATTCGGGAGATTCCATTAAAATTAGTTTGACATGAAATGCACTGTAATAAAATATACCTAATTAGTCAATTATTTATTTATTCTTTTGTTTTGTAACATTAAAAAGTTCAAACAATTATATATATTACTAGTGGACCCCACAGACGTTGTCCTGCATGATATTTAAAGCGATTAGGATATTAAGCAAAGTATGAAAGTACCGACTGCAGTGCCATCTGCCGGGCTGTTTTGTGAATCTAAACCATCCACGGCTCCACCCAAACGTATACAAAAAAAATCATTCAAATCGGTCCAGCCGTTTAAGAGGAGTTCAGTGACATACACACTCACAGAAGAATTATATATATAAAGATAATTACTACGATAATGTTGTTTCATCGTAATTTTTTGTAAATATTTTATAGTTATAGTTCTCTCGGTTCACCTAACATTCTAATTAGTTAATATCGATTTGTAGTTTTAATTTCAAATATATATTTAAACATGTATATATTATTAAAGTTGTAAATATAACAAATAAATTATAAAAAATGTGTTTATTAATTATAAGTACATATGCATTAATACGTGTAAGATTTGGGAACCCTTTTAAGTAAAAAAATACCTGAAAAACAACAAACTGAATTATAAATTCCTTAAAATATTTTATATATAATTTAATCACATATTTTAGTTATATATAATATATTATAACAACAAGTATGTTTATTTTAATTCCCTGATATCATGTCTTTTAATTTTTAAATTATGTGGATATCTATATATCTTTGAAGATTTAACTAATCTCAGGAACTACTAGTTCAAACAGAAAAATTATTTGTTTTCTCTTAAGTTGAGGAGAGCAAAATAAATAGGCAGCAATGACTAAATTAACCGTTGGGCAGTTAAAGCTAATTATGATTATAATATTTTTTTTAGTGCGATTCCTTAAAAAACAAAATGGCATAACAATTCTACTGTACAAGGGTTATACATTTGGAATGGATGCGTCTTTGCGTCGTGGATTCCGTTACAAATGCAGTAAAGTGCAATCTTTAAAATGTAAGGCATATGTTCACGTTACAAAAGAATTGGAAATTACAAAGGAAAACTATAATCACAATCATGACCCACCGAGGTATATTATTAAGAATGAAACAATACTTTTGGTCTAAATAGATGTTTTTAAAGCTTGCCAACACTCGGCACACTGATATATTGGTACAGGAACAATAAAATAGAATTTGTAATGGGACAAGCACTTAAAGGCAAACATACGCCAAGAGATAATAAAAAGAAATTAAACTATACAACCTACACGAAAATCGATTTTAAAGTTTGAGGGAATCAACTATGGATATCACGAAATGAAGAGCCGTGGCGAATGGATGGCGTGTCTAACCTCAAAGGCCTTATACATAGAGTAAACATTATGCAAAATGTTAGTTTAATTAAGATTTTTAATACTTAGGTCTGCGTCATAAGTGATTGGATATGATACGGGTCCAAAGTTCGCTTATTCTCGGCTTAGAATCGGAATTTTGATATAAATAATTTTTATTAAGCGATTGGATTTTTTTAGTTTTTCTTTATAAGTTGGTTAGGGAGCATTCAAGTATTACGTAACGAATTTAGGGGAGGGGGTCCTTTTGTAAAACGTTACGAAGCGGGGCGGGGATTGAATTACGCGTTATTGTTAATATTATTTTCGACTTTCCAATAGTTTACACCAATAATGGTAACTTTTAGGTATAAAGAGTCACTAGGTGGTCACGAAACATTTGACTATACTTGGGTACAGAAAAACGTTACGGCGCGTTACATGGGGGGGGGGGGTTTAAATATTCTCCAAAAATTGCGTTACGTAATACTTGAACGCTCCCTTAGATTAGATTTCAATTCTACGACAGCGGTTGGGAGGCAGCTTCTTACATTAGAGATGAAAGGTCAAGGGTGGTAAGGCATTACAAGAACTGGTATGCCATCATCCCATTTGTCGCTGCTTTCAGAAGAACGCGATTTGGCAAAAACTCACTTGAGTTCAGTATTCTGATTAAGGAGCTCCCCCACAATGGCTCCATTGTTTCTTTAGTTTTTATAATTTATGAATCGATATATTTTTTATTTTCGTTTTTGTAATGATGGTCACTTGAAATCTAGTATTTTATGTTTCTTATATATACCAATGTATGAGTATGCCGAGCGGGCAAGCTTTTGTAAATAAATAAACATGGAACAATAGAATGAATTAGAACAACCGGCGTATGATATAAAATATACAGAAGTTACAAAAAACAGATCAAGCATAGGGTATGTACCCTGATAACATGAGCTTACAGATAACATAGAGGAATACGTATATTGACGAAATTGTTTGTTCGTACATGGTTATGAATTTAAATAAACCTTTTTATTAAAACTGTTTTTTGTTGTCACAATATTTTAATGTATACATATATCGTCAATTGCACGCCTCATTAGCGGAGCGGAGGCTGTGCTCTACTCTCGACATGTCAAAAAACCCAGTCTTTCGAAACTTGAATGACTTTTTTCTCACTAATATAACACTTACAGGATAATATGAGTGCACTAAAATCGAGTTAAATAATCTATCAAGCACATATGGTATTTTTTGTGAACAATCATTTTGTTTAACATGGTAAATAATAACATTAAAATCAATCATTCTTGGACGTCCGTCAGTCTGTGTTTATGGATCCATGTATGTGGCAGAGAAATTGGTCGAAAAATTTATCGTACCAGAATACTTTTTTTCTTATTATATAAAGTTAGTAAGTAGTAGTACTAAGTACTGCCGTTTGATTATAATTTGTAAAAATCTAAAATACGAATTTTAGTATATTTTTTCCTCACCTTAGCGTTATGGCGCCACTATATATTTTTGAAGTGAAACAAAACTTCTTGGGGTTAATTTTCGCTTGGGGCAGGATTCGGCTGGCTGGCCAGGATCCAACCATTGCGCTGAGCGCTTTCGATTATCGTAAAGAATCCATTTTTCATCACAGGTAATGATTCGGTTTAAAATACCTTCATTATTGTGCCGGTTCAGTAATGTAACGCAGCGTTTTCCGGTTTTCTTCAGTCAATTTGTGAGGTACCCATCTTTCAAGCTTTTTAATATTCCCAATTTGCTTCAAGTGAATTAAAACAGTTTTATCACTAACACCGCAGCCTGCAGCTAACTCGGACGTGGTTTGCGATGGATCCGCTTCCACAATAGCCTTCAATACTTCATTATCAACTTGGGTCTCAGGCCGTCCACGAGCCTTGTTCTGCAGGTCGAAATTTCCAGAACGAAAACGTTGGAACCAAAAACGAACTGTGTTTTCTTTTGCAACATGACCGCCATACACATCATTCACCCTTCGAGTCGTTTCCGCAGCACTAGTATATAATAATAGCTGTACAAATTTGAATTTGTAATTCCTTACCAAAGAGGAGAACATCGTGATTAAAGTGGCCAGTACGAAAAACGCCAATTTCATATGTAAGGACCTAATATATATATACTCGTAGACCTGTAGTGATAACCCTTATTACTTCCGACTAAAATTTTACTCTCATTAAAGCATCCGAAGTGTTTTCGACCAGGCAATAAAATAATAGCCTTTATAACACTATGGCAACAACTCTTGTCAGGGGCCGTTCAAGTATTACGTAAGCAGATTTACTTAAATTTATCCCCCCCTCCTCTTGTCAGCAAAAGTAAGCAAATCTCTTAAAAGTAATAGTAGATAAACGTATTAATTTTTTGTAGGAATTCTCGAAAATGCATTTCGTTTTCAAGCATAGACAATGTGGGTAATATGTGTAAAAAAGTAAATAATTACTGTTGACGTAATCACCAAATAAGAAAATCAAAGCTTTATGAAAGTTTAATTTTTTTATAGAACAGGGTGCAAACTGGTAGAAGGCTCACCTGATGTTAAATGATATGTCACCATGGTCACTCATAATGCCGGAGGGCTCGCTATTGCGTTGCCGGCCTTTTAATAATTGGTACGCTTTTTTCATGAAGGAAAGAAGAGCTTTTCTTTTCTCAAGCCACTAGGCCGACACTACTCAATAGTCATATAATTTAATAATTGTGTGTATGTTTTTTTAGTGCAATTCTACATGAAACAGAATGGAACAAAAATTATATTATACAAGGGTTATACATTCAGCAAAGAAAGAACACTTTCAGTTCATAAATTAAGGTATACATGCTCCAAGAAATCGCTTTTAAAATGTAAAGCATACTTACATGTTTTAACACCTGAATCTGTCATTATAAAGGAGAATCTTAAGGCCCATTTACACGATGCCATTTTCTTGCCTGTAGCATACAATTATATCAACGCAATAAATGAATTGCATAGTCTAAACAAAACGTAACATTCTTGATCAATGGGAAAAGTTTCCTTTCAAAACTATTATTGATGTAAACAGCACGTACAATAATTTCTTACGCAATTCTTGTACGCAATTATCTCTTCATTTGCAAACATGAGTACCCATTGAATCTTGTATTTTTTTTCTTTCCCCATGATACTGCGTCCTTAAATTTTTTATTTTGTTTGTTATTTCCTTCGGGCCGAAACCGTCAACTTCAAATTCTTGTGAAAATGCTGCTAGTGCAGCATTACGTGCGTCGCGGTTCTTATAATTTACATTTTCGGTATCCCATAAACACTCATGATTGCGATAAATCTCAATGAACTTTATTATATCAGCAGAACTGAATTTAAACACCTTTTTACTCATATTCATACCTCTGTGTTGGATGGTTCTAATCTTTTAAGAAGACTGAGCTCTGGTGGTGAGAGTTTATTTTAAAAAACAACAATTTATGTTTATAAAGAGCCAAAGATGTTACACTATGCTGCGTCTAGAATAGAAGTACTAAAAACAAAAAACAGAAACTATCTTTTTATATAAAATTCAAACAGGTATTCTTTATATTCTAAACTAAAACTTTTTCTTTACATGTGACAAGTGTTACCTGCCTTTATTACATTAATATTTACATATTCAAACTCCAATACTCTTCTAAAATATTTAAGACTTGAATGAAAAATTTGTCAATGCAAATACGTGCAATACTTGCACGAAAGCGCCATTAAATGGTATACGCACGTACAAGCCTGTGTTTAGACAAGTCAAAACTTGAAAGCAATAATCTCCTTAAAATAGTTGCATTGGTGTAAACAAAGGCATGTGCAATTATTTCCTTGTCAATACTTGAATACAATAATTGCATTCAAGTTTTCAAGTGTAAACAGTTGCATACAATTCTTGAACGGCAATTATTGCGCTTCATTTATTGCATTCAATTATTGCTCTGGTATGTACAAGAAAATGGCATCATGTAAATGGGCCTTTAATCATAACCACAACCCGCCCCACACAAGCAATGGGACCATTGGACTATATAAAAAAGTGTCTTAAGATGTATGAAAATACCACGAAACTTCTTCACATATTTGATACAAGGACTTCGCAATTTTCACTTTGTGTTTGCGAAAAATCTAGTTTAAATAAAGATTATTTTGAATAATAAAGAAATAAAGAAAAACTTTATCATACACAATATACAGGATATTGAGGAAATTAAAGTGCACTGGCCCCCATACTAGGATTACCTGTGTTGTGGGCAGCCAGTCTCTTCCTTTTAACATGTAAACATTATTTAAATTTATGATTTCAAAATAACACAAATTCATATTTAAACTATTTTTGCACTATAATAATATATTCTGTATCAGCATAAGACAGGTTGGACCAGATATGGTTGGAGATACGTCTTAACGAATAAATAGTGGCACATTGTACATAGACCCATTCACACGGCGTTTGTAGTGCAAAATATCGTACACCGTTTATACGTTCAAACATTAACGTAAATTCGGATTAAAGTGGCACATAATATAGCTCTGTCTCGTTCTCGCTCACTGTGTCAACTGTGTGAAGACTGCGGCTATTCGTAGTTTACACGAACGAAAATCTACCCGGGTGAAAGCACGTCAAAAAAACGAATAAAAGAAAACGTGCAGGACAATGCCTTGTGAACCTGGCCTATGTGTATGTAATGTGAGTTTTGAAATGTTAGCGATAATTTTGTTTTTAAGGATTTTTTTATAAATAAATTAAAAAAAAAAACTTAACAATAAAATAAAAATAATCATTAGCCTCGGAAGGAGAAAAGCAAATAGAATATCAAGTTGAAAACATCATAAGATAGGATAGGCCGTCTAATTGATTATTGATACAATTTTATATTCATCATCATCAGCCTCTTCGTTTCGTCCATTTCTGGACGTAGGCCTCTTCTATTTTTCTCCTTGACGAAGTCTTTCTATCTAGTCGGACGGTGGCCACACGGTCTTTTATATTCTGCCGAGGTCTCCATTCACGGAGCTTACTTTTATATTAATTAACGATTAATTATTCTAAACTGAAAATAAAATTAATATAAATAATTACTTTTTTAAATTCCTGTTTTATTAAGTACATAGTGTATATTGTTGGTTAGTATAATTACGTGTTGTTTAATTTAGAGTCTATTGATAAATCAGAAGTAGTAATAAATAGTAGTACATTTAAAATGTGTTTTTTTTTTGAAGTCAAACTTCTTTATTGGCGTTGGAATGAAACTTCTTTATCGACGTATGGGAGAAATTTTGTAGCAAATCGTCACGTTTTTCAATGATAGTAATAATTCTATTACAATTAATGAAATTCTATAATAATCTTCGTAGTAATAAGGTAAAATGAAATATTTGTATTCATGTCTATGATAATAAAAGCCTTTTGTTAAACTTTATCTAATTTAACGAATTTCTGTAAAGTTGCATATAGTAGATCATTTTTCGAAAAATAAGATCATAAAGAAGTTTCACTTCTTACGTGTGTACACCTAGTACACGCACAATTTATTTTTTTATAAATTGTATAGGCAGCGGCACGTAAGTCTAGCGCTGGCCGATACGTAGAGGGGATTGCTGCGCATGTGTACTGTCACGCGGGGGACCGAATGCGACTGGAGAGCCAATCGAAACTCCTCATTCCGCTAGCCCCCCTCAGGTACCTTATTATTTACTTCTGCGCAATAACGGTCAGCGCTAGAGTTTCGTGCCGCTACTTGGACTATTAACTATTAATTTAGTTATGGAAGAGCTGGGACACAGGTATTTTTTACTTGTAAGGGTTCCTAAATCTTACACAATATAATGCATTTTTATAATGAATAAACAAATCTATAAGTTAATTTTTGTTTCAGTTCAAATGATCAAGACTGCAAGAGGTTCGACACTGCTGATGTTCAATAACTACACGTTCTACAAACGACAAACTTTAAAATCTAGTGTAGTGTACGGTTGCACTAATAACAGAAAGTGCAACGCACAACTAACACTTGATAGGGAAGAGAATCACATTTTGCGATTTACAGAAAATCATACCCACCCATACCCCAAATATTTTATAAGCAAATCTGGTGTTTTCCATAAGATGTGATGAATTGATACAGTTAGTATTGAATTTCAATATATTCCTTTTGCTTTAAATTATTTTATTTCCTCATCTTCTAATATCCAATGAGTCTAATGAATAAACAAAAAAGTGTGTGTGTGTCAGCTACGACGCACGATTGGAGTTTACTCCTTACGAACGATAAAATGGCGATAATGTTCTGTGGCTGTCGACCATATTTTCATACAAAAGGTGGTAAGAATATATGTTTTTATATTACAAATGTTTGTAGTAGTAATAAAACGTACCTACATCATCTATGCCCAAATAGGATTTTCTTTCTGTGACCAAAGTTACCTTTATAGTAAGAGAAGAATAAGAATGAACAATCTTTTTAGTTTTAATTTCACTGACCATTACTATTGACAAAACTCTATGGCACGCTAGACAATCTACTTCTATTTTTTACACCTGTCAACACTGACAATGTTGTAACGTGGCTGTCAAAACGTGAATTCAAAATAGAAAAGTCTGTGTAATGTATTCCATCTCATTCTTTTACACGTTCAATCCTACAGATATATATATTTGTCTCTTTCTACATAACGCCTCAACTTTTCGTGTTACACTTGATTTTACTCCTCATAAAATTTCCGTACCGGGCCTTATAACTCAAATCGTTTCTTAAGGAGTAAACTCTATATGTTTGTCTCTTTCTACATAACGCCTCAACTTTTCGTGTTACACATAACGCCTCAACTTTTCGTGTTACACTTGATTTTACTCCTCATAAAATTTCCGTACCGGGCCTTATAACTCAAATCGTTTCTTAAGGAGTAAACTCCAAAAAAGTACGTGTGTACAAATTACACACGTCAGAAGTGAAACTTCTTTGGCAAACTAATTTATAACTCTTGTTCATATTTATACAAATCTGAAACTTTCGGAAAAAGTAAGATATGTTAGGAATTTAATGAACATAATCGTCATTAAAATATTAAAAGTGTTGAAAATTAATACAAATAATTTTTTTTTTTTAAATACGTGCCATTTTAATTTAGAGTTCGCCATTTGAGATTTCCGGGTATGTGCCACACCTTGTTTTCTATTCGATTCCCTATATTCTCGCTTTGTAAACAACAAAATGTCTCATGCGTGCTTTAGTCAAAAAAATTTAACATATATTTGATTAATTTAATAATTAATGTTTAGAATTTAAATAAATATTAAAGCTAACAATAACTATCACGAACATTATTTATGGATATAATAAAGTGGTGGAAGTAGTAGTAATAGTGTATAAAATTTACAAAGCAAGAAGAGTACCTAGTTCAGGCTGAAACATGAGACCCTCAAGCCTGATATCGTGTCTTCGAGGAGCACTATGTGCTTGCGGTAAAGGTAAACATCTTGAGGATGGCTTTATCAAAAAAACGGAGATCCATATAGGGATACTGGACTGGACGGTCCCATACTATTATTAGTGTAAAATTAATCCTTTAATCTATTCTATATGATAACTTTATTTGTACTATTTCCAGTTCAAATGATAATGACACAGCGTGGAAAAACCCGTTTAATGGTGAAAAACTACACGTTCTACAAAGCAGCGGTAACGAAACGAGGCATTCGCTACAGTTGTACGAATAATAGGCATTGTCGGGCTAATGTGATACTAAATTTGGAGGAAACTGAGATTTTAGACTTTATTGGAACTCATACACATAAGGCACCCAACTATGTGGTCGATGGCCTAGGTCATTTTCATTTCTTGCGTAATGTTACGAACAAGTAATAGTAAGTAATTGTGGGATCCAATATTTTCTTTATAATAGCTACGAGTCGTTTGTCGAACGTTATCAAATTATGTTTTATAGGTAATGATTATTTAATAGTTTTTAGGTGTAATTTATATTTTAAATGGTTATTTATTAACAAAGTTTATTTGATACTTTGTAAGTATAATAAATATGATACAAATATCTTGTAAATCTAAATAGTTTCATTAGGAAAATAAATTGTGCGTGTACTAGGTGTACACACGTAAGAAGTGAAACTTCTTTATGATCTTATTTTTCGAAAAATGATCTACTATATGCAACTTTACAGAAATTCGTTAAATTAGATAAAGTTTAACAAAAGGCTTTTATTATCATAGACATGAATACAAATATTTCATTTTACCTTATTACTACGAAGATTATTATAGAATTTCATTAATTGTAATAGAATTATTACTATCATTGAAAAACGTGACGATTTGCTACAAAATTTCTCCCATACGTCGATAAAGAAGTTTCATTCCAACGCCGATAAAGAAGTTTGACATCAAAAAGCAACATGGCGCGTAACCGAAAAATGTGACGCGTAACGAAAAAATGTTACACAAAATTTTTTTCCAACCCCGATAAAGAAGTTTCACTTCAAAATTCTTAAGAGAGTGCCTCTTAAATACTATTTCGTCTCTTTCTGTCAATATGTTTAATGGTGTGATGAAAAGAGACAAAGTACTTTACTTAAAGTTGGCCAATTTAATTGACTTTTTATGATTTTTTGTTAAATTATCAAAAACTGCTGTCAGTGTCATGAAATCTTATATGTAAGTTGTGATAATGTATGACACATAGCATGCCAAAAAGGGGACTGTTATATTTAAAATTATATTGTTAAATAAACATTTTAAAGCGATAGTTTCTTTTTATGTGTGTAATACTGTCTAATGAATCGAATCGTCGACGACCAATCTCTTTCCGAGCGGCTTGATCCCTTGGCGTTGCGTAGGGATGTGGGGTCACTCTGCATCTTCTACCGCATTTTCTATGGCGAGTGTTCAGAGGAGTTGTTCGGATGAATACCTGCAGCTGAATTTCCACATACGTCGAGGCCGAATACGAAATTCTGCTAGTCTCACCTCGACGTCCGTAGTTCCACAACCGTTTCCGTTTTTAAGGCAATTTTTCTCGCGCACCATCACTATGTGGAGCCATTTCTTTGTGTAACGTGTCGCTGCCATCATTTTTTAAGTACGTTTTGGTAAATTTATAGATTATCAGTTGGTTTTAATAATATTAAGATTTGTATTTTAAATTAGGTTTCGCACTCTGGCACTTAATTCACAATTCTTTTCTTTTTTACTGTGTTCTTTCATTAGGACCAGGAAGAGATCGCTTAGTAGCGATAAGGCCATTGCACCATGTTTTTTTTTTTAATTTATTGTAAATATTATTTAATTGTGCCCAAAAAAGTGTGAATAAAATTTGTTTTTGTAATAGGAGGCAAACGGGCAGGAGGCTCATCTGATGTTCAGTGATACCGCCGCCCATGGACACTCTCAATGCCAGAGGGCTCGCGAGTGCGTCGAAGTATTTCCGAACCAATTCGACTTAGGGTCCTTCAAGAAAAGAGCGTACAAATTCTTAAAAGGCCGTCAACGCACTCGCGAGCCCTCTGGCATTGAGAGTGTCCATGGGCGGCGGTATCACTTAACATCACGTGAGCCTCCTGCCCGTTTGCCCCCCTGTTCTATAAAATAAAAAAAATACCCATGGACACTCACATTGCCAGAAGGCTCGCAAGTGCGTTGCCGGAATGTATCACTAGGAGCCTGATTCTTTTATGTATTCGCTATTATTATTACATCAAATAATATTAATTATTTTACAGCCCACATAATCACGGTCAGGAACGGAAAGAAATTCATCATGCTAAATGGCTACACGTTCTGTCGTCAGACTCAATTGAAATCCGGAACCCGGTACACGTGTACACAAACTTCGATATGTAGGTCATACTTAGTTGTGTCAGATGCTGGCATGATCATAAAGGCTGTTGAGAGACATGACCATAAGAAACCAACGTATCATATGTCGTCTGATGGGGTTTTCTTTAAAATATAGTTTGGGTTGTGGAGTTTCATAGGTGCCACCTAGAACTTTTTTGAATCGTACTATATGTACAATTATCGTAACTTTATTAAAAAAAATTACACCAGTGGTTCCCAATGTGGGCCCCACATTAAGTAGAAAATGGACTAGACGTTTTTCATTGTTTTGAAAATTTACTAACTGTGGTTAACAATTTTTGATTGATCGTCTATTCGAATTCGTTGGTCACGTGACCCAGCTGTTTATAATGTCTTGTAAAGAATCTAATGAGGGGGAGGATGTAACACGAAAGGGTGATTTTGGATTGATTGTGATTGGTTGAACAGAATTTCTGATACGCGCCATGATTGAAGTAGACGTCGTCTTTTGTTTTACATTCTTACTCCCCTAATCTCTAAACTATATTTTTATTTTACACAATATCAGTAACGAAACATTAATAATGCAAATTTTATACAACTTAATTTAAGTTAGACTAATAAGTTTTCCTATGTATCCTAAAGTATTTAATGTGATAAGATAATAAATGTAAACTATTGATTACTCGGTTTTATTATTATATTTAATGGACTTCGAAAGACCTTTTATAATTTATTGATTAAACTTTATATATAAACTTTTTTGTAAGCAAATTTTATGGTTTAAAAGTTTTATTTCACTTTTATAAATTATTTCGTAATTCCATTGTAACGTCTCATCTTTGTATTACACAAACTATTTTAATTATTGAAAATGAGGTCCAAGTTGTCCCGGATGAGGCCAAAAAATACAAATACGTCTTTGTATTTTTCAATAGTGACCCAAGAAGTCTGCCACTTCCATGCCTCGGGTGAGCCCTTAACGCTGTCGGTTCTGCACCTGACGATTCTCTGATGGTACCAGATGGAGATGGTCCAGATGAGTACATGCTTGTACACCATAAACCAGCTACTGGCTCAGTCAAGGTCATAAACTCGTATTGTGTAACTTCCAATAGTAGGATACCGATCCTATTTATTTCTACCAATATCTGTAGGTAGCGCTGACGTCACAACCCTGGGATCATAATGGCTATCGCTATTGGGGAGTTACAGAGTATTTTATGGGATATGGTCGGTGCTATATATATACATATAGGTGAAAAAGAGATTTCATATTTTTGTATGTAACGATTTAACAATATCCGTAACCATTCACTACATTATCCCTAAGTAATGCAATGTTTATTTACAAAATATTAAATATGTGCAGCCTATATAGTAAAGTGCAGGCTTTCGAAGCCTGTATAAGCTAGTTTATAATACAGAAAAAAAAGTTGCACATTCGTTAACTGATCTTTGTGTTAAACAAATAAAATAATACCGCAAATCTGCCAAAAAATATCTAAAATCTTGACAAAAATAATTTTTATTTTACAGTTCGAGAGATCACTTTACTCAATGGAAAGAAATATCTAATGATCAACGGGTATACATACAGCTGGAAGAGTAATTGTAAGCTTGGAAAGCGTTACGGGTGCACACTGAGAAATGTGTGCAATTCTTACTTAACTATCTCTGATAAGGGTGACCTAATCAAATTGGTGGAACGACATACACATAGTAAACCTCAATATTCTGTATCGCGGCAGGGCCTTTATTTTAAAATGTAAGTTATTCGCCGTCGTCCATTTAATTATTACGATAAAGGTGACTCAAAAGAGTGATGGTTTATTGCCAGTTCGTACTTGTTTTGAGAATTGACGTTGAAAAGTGTACATTGTTAGTGAATAATAATTGTATGTTAACATGATAACTAACTGTTTCGTTTGTAGTGTTTTTTTAATAAAGTATAAACTCATACTTTGTGGTTTAATGTAAGAAAAACTAAAGCAAATCCCATTTCAACATACATACTAAAGTTATTTTTAATAATAATAATAAAACTTTATTCATGACAGATATATGGTTGTGACAAAATCTATTTGACGCTAGTCCCCTCACTAAGGAGCCCCGCCCCTGTTGGAAATAAGACTACAATTATTTCGTGGTACATGGTCCATATCTTTTTTTTAAGAGAAAGTAATCGTAGTGGCAGATCTAATTAAACAAAAGTCGTATACCTAAAGTATGCGTATAATACACTCCATATTTGAGTGTTGTAAGCGTGGGCTGTGTCTGTGTTAGTTTTTGGAACCTCTAGAGTCAGGCCAAAATATTAGTAATTAAAGTATAAAGGTAACTTTTGTGTTTAGTAAAATTACTTATTGTAAAGTACAATTTGTTTTTTATTTTTGTAATTTGACTTGTCCCCGATTTGCGGATTTTCTTTCAACGTTGTTACCTTTTCAAAATTAAGTAGTACTAACAGAAGACTCTATTGGCTTCTTGGCAGAAATTCCAAACTGTCAGTATGAGTAGATAATAAGCTACTCATCTACGAAATGCTCTTGAAACCAATTTGGAGATACGGGATTCAACTATGGGGTTCGGCGTGTGACTCTAACATAAGTATCATACAAAGGGTTCAAAATTACATCTTGAAACAATATCCAACTGTCCGTGGTTTATAAAAACATCGGAGATTCATGAGCACCTCAAAATCAGGACTGTCAAAGAGGAGATCAAGACCTGGAGTATGAAATACAGAAAAAAGCTAGAAATGCATCCTAATACGCTTGCCAAGCAACTATGGTTAGTTAGAACTAGAACCGGACCTAATAAATAGGCTTAAAAGGCGACAAATCCTAAGTCTTGATAGACAGGGTTGAAAGAGAGGAGCAGTCTCGATGGAGATTTTGCTCTGAACGTCTAACAGCTCTCAACTCATCTGCTCATAGTCTAGCTGACTGATTGCAAGATAAAGACTTATATATAATAAAAAATGTGTGCGTGTACTAGGTATACACACGTAAGAAGTGAAACTTCTTTATGACCTTATTTTTCGAAAAATGATCTACTATATGCAACTTAACGATATTGGTTATATAAAGTTTAACAAAAGGCTTTTATTATCAGAGACATGAATACAAATACAATTATTTCACTTTACTTTATTACTACTAAGATTATTACAGAATTTCATTAATTGTAATAGAATTATTACTATCATTGTTATCGTTATTATATATTTTTGTTATTAATGGCATCGAATCTCTTCGGATCAACCGTGGTAGGGATAAGAACAAGATGGCGCGTAACCGAAAAACGTGACGATTTGCTACAAAATTTCTCCCATACGTCGATAAAGAACTTTCATTCCAACGCCGACAAAGAAGTTTGACTTCAAAAAGCTACATGGCGCGTAACGGAAAAATGTGACGCGTAACGAAAAAATGTTACACTAAATTTGTTTCCAACCCCGATAAAGAAGTTTCACTTCAAAAATAATTTTTATTTTACAGTTCGAGAGATCACTTTACTCAATGGAAAGAAATATCTAATGATCAACGGGTATACATTCAGCTGGAAGAGTAATTGTAAGCTTGGAAAGCGTTACGTGTGCACACTGAGAAGTATGTGCAATTCTTACTTAACTATCTCTGATAAGGGTGACCTAATCAAGTTGGTGGAACGACATACACATAGTAAACCTCAATATTCTGTATCGCGGCAGGGCCTTTATTTTAAAATGTAAGTTATTCGCCGTCGTCCATTTAATTATTACGATAGAGGTGACTCAAAAGAGTGACGGTGTGTTTATTGCCAGTTCGTACTTGTTTTGAGAATTGACGTTGAAAAGTGTACATTGTTAGTAAATAAAAATTGTAATTCTATGTTAACATGATAACTAACTGTTTCGTTTGTAGTGTTTTTTAATAAAGTATAAACTCATACTTTGTGGTTTAATGTAAGAAAAACTAAAGCAAATCCCATTTCTACATACATACTAAAGCTATTTTTAATAATAATAATTTCCTGTTTAGTTTCTTTTTCTAAACAACTAAATGTAATACATGTATTTTTGCACTTCTTGCCTATCTTATATAATTTAATACTTTTTTTTTTCTCACAGTGGTTGCCTGGAAGAGATCGCTCGAAAGCGATAAGGCCGCCAGTTGCTCTCCTTTTTTATTTAATTTATGTCAATTGTACTATATTAATGTATATGCAACGAAGTGTTAATAAATAAAATAAATAAAACTTTATTCATGACAGATATATGGTTGTGACAAAATCTATTTGACGCTAGTCCCCACACTAAGGAGCCCCTGTGGGAAATTAGACTACAATTATTTCGTGGTACATGGTCCATATCTTTTTTTTTAAGAGAAAGTAATCGTAGTGTCAGATCTAATCAAACAAAAGTCGTATACCTAAAGTATGCGTATAATACACTCCATATTGGAGAGTGGCTGAGAGTTGTTGTAAGCGTGGGCTGTGTCTGTATTAGTTTTTGGAACCTCTAGAGTCAGGCCAAAATATTAGTAATTAAAGTATAAAGGTAACTTTTGTGTTTAGTAAAATTACTTAAATATTTTTGTTAGATTGTAAAGTACAGTTTGTTTTTTATTTTTGTAATTTGACTTGTCCCCGATTTGCGGATTTTCTTTCAACGTTGTTACCTTTTCAAAATTAAGTAGTACTCAGTAAGTAGATTCTCGTTCTACACTCATATTGTGAGTCAGTTGTATACACTTCCGTTAGTCCAAATGTTTTGCTACGTCGTTATGTTTGCGTAGCGGCGCAGAGGATATATGTAGAACTTCGTAGCACATCGCCTATGTCTACCGAAACAATTATTGATTCGCCGAAAATCGTCTAATAATTCTGGGCCATATACATTAATCGCACGGAGTCCCGAAATATTATAAATACGAGCATAGAATATAAGGTTTCATATAACCAAAATTGTCGTACTTTTTTGTGTGTTAATTTGTTAAAATCAAATCGAAAATACCTATCTTATAAATCTTTGTTTACAGCATCATTTATAACACTGACCACGGGAAGAAAGCAACTCTTATACAAAGGGTATACGTTCTATCAGACGTACAGTGGGAAGTCTAGGCATCGGTGGGTTTGTACGCTTCACCCCAAATGTAAGGCTACGGTGTTCTTGGATGACCAGCTGTTTGTAATTGAAACGATAAATAATCATTATCACGCACCTGCTATACTTAAAAGAGATCCTAATGGACATTACTTGAAAATTCATGCATCCTAAGGAAATCCGTATTTTACAAGAAAATTTATTGAAAACTTACTTTACCTGCACGAGCCAATTTCCTAATTGAAATCCAACATCGCTTAAGGCATTTCCGTTTACAAACTACCAGGAGGCTATAATGGACTAAGAGACGCCTAAATCACTGCAAGTCGAAACGTGCTATGCTATGGGATATGTTAACGTAAAATTGTAAACACCGTTAGATTGTAATCTATCTCGCGAGTTTATAAACTGTCGAAAGATTGTGAACCTCAGCGTACTGCTTACAATTTAACGTATTATTATCCGGTAGATTGTAATCTATCGAAGTGAAACCGTCAAATTGTGAAACGGATCGCACCTCGCGCGCTGATTGGTTGAACGGAATATGCCCCGCGCCACCATATTTGTTTGTTAATTCTAATGAATGTTAATTGATTGTTTTGATGAATGTAAATTGATGTCGTGTTGAAAGTAACTCACAGCTTTAGAATTAGTTATCTAACGGTGTTTACAATTTTACGGTGACAGACTTTAAAGATTTTCTTCGCTTATTTACCCTTGTACACCTTTATATACTTTTACTAGTGGACCCCACAGACGTTGTCCTGCATGATATTTAAAGCGATTAGGATATTAAGCAAAGTATGAAAGTACCGACTGCAGTGCCATCTGCCGGGCTGATTTGTGAATCTAAACCATTCCCAGATCCCCTTGAACACACACAAGAAATATATATATTAAGATACTTTATCTAAACTATTTGACTATGGTATTTCATAATGTGGGTTGTGTGGTCGCTTAAGTGCTAAATTATTTTTTATTTGACTTCAAAAAAAAATAGTGCACATGAATAGAGTGTCATCCCCTTAAAGGCCTGTATTCACTTTGATTAGTGCGAGTGCAAGTGATTAGTAATTGAGGATGATTAGTGCAGGTGTGTAGTGCAAGTAGTGTCCAATCATTGTTTAGTGGCTCTGTTAAGTAAATTCAGTTGTCATTTGTTTGACAGGCACGCTGCGAGTGAGGGGGAAGGGAGGGCGCACGCGACGTTACTACTCGCAGTTCACTCGCAAAAAAATAGAACACGCTTTTAATCAATTTACTACGCAGGCTACTAATCACCTGCACTAATTAGTCACTGTCCACACTTGTTTTCTCCTAATCACTAATCACCTGCACTAATCACTTGCACTCGCACTAATCAAAGTGAATACAGGCCTTAATACATACTGTAAGTAGTGTTATTGGACACTTTCAAATATTAAATATTATAGTAAATAAGGTTAGTTTTAAATTACTTATTAGTCTAAAGGCTGGATCATAATTTTAAGATGTCTTTGTGAACAGACAATTTATAGAATAAAAAGTCTTCCAAAATAATGCACTCGCGAGTTCTCTGGCTATGAGTGTCCATTGGCGGCGGTATCACTTAAAATCAGATGAGCCTCCGGCCCGTTTATCCCCTGTAAAAAAATTATAGATATTTTTTTATTTGATACTTGCATTTTGACGACGGTTCAATTTTTTGAAAAGGAATTTATTTGTATAATGATCTTATCTTTTAAAATTATAGTTCGATAGTAATTCTTACTTAATGCATGATATAAAAATATATATTCTTGTGAATTAAATTACACAACAGGAATTATAAAAAATTTATATCGTGATAAAATTAATAATTTTAGATTATAAATTAGTAATCGTCAATTAAATACATAAGATTTTTTAAAATTTTTGCTTTTACCTTAATCATAATAGCAATAATAAAACAATTTGTAACATTCTTTCAGTCTACTCTATATGGTTTAAAAGTGTTGCCAGAACGCAATTTTAATAATCTACACTCGTGATAATTGAATTTTCTACCGTATTAACTAATTCAATCCAATTTCATTTACATTCTAAGTGCTATCGTATCGTAAGTTTTAATAAGTTTTTAACTATTTAATATAGTTAGTCTGCAATTATGATTATAGATTATAAATTTATATTACAGAAAACGCCAAAAGCCCTCTAAGGGGTCTAAACCTCGGTGCTTGAAGGGCTACACACATTTATATTCCTTATAAACTATAGAGTTAGAATTAATACAAAACGAAACAAAAACATTACGACGGATAGAAAGAAAAACAATTATTATACCTCATACATAATATTACATCTATCTTAAATTTATGGGGCCAAGCAATCACATCCTAGATTGGATAAAAAACCTTATAACCCTTGCAATTTTAAGGTGTTATTTTTAAATTTGAGGGACAATTTCGTCGGGAGACTTTCTCTGTATACATTATTTGCGCGGACTGTACGAAGTTGTAGGTAACTTTTAACCCTTGCATGCGTTGAATGTTCGACACTGCTTCTAAGGGCATAGTCAAAAATATTTTCCTTGAGAATCTAATATCGAACTTGTTCATATATTATTACTTATAACTATATAACTATTGTAAGATTCGTAGACCTCTTTAACTTAAAAGTGATTTTTGTTTGCAGTTATTTTAACGCCGCTTTCGAATGGAAAGCATACACTGTACAAAGGGTATCTATTCCAAAGGCAGCTGAGTGCGAAGACGTTCGTTCGATGGTGTTGTACTCAGTATCCAAGATGTTCTGCTGCGATTTATACGGACACTCGATTGATGGTTATGAAGACCAGTCATGCGCATAACCACCCTGTATTAGCAGATATATTCCATCAATATTTAATCGGAAAAGAAAATATATGGAACATACGAACTGACCTCTCTCACTAGTTTACTAATTTAGAAAATCTTTTAGGTAAAATAAAGATATGTTGGTGCACGTTGATTTAACCTTTGAACACATTCGTTATCGTAACCATGGTAACAGATACGGTATATTTAGTCTAGGTTTTATATAAAGCAATTATAAAACTCTGACTAAACAAGGTAAGGAAAGGACTAAGGTAGGATCAATCAGTTTCTAATAGCTGATCATGGGCAATACTTCGTGTCGACTTTAAAAAGATTTTGTGATTCTTAAAAAAAGTTTGTTTATATTCAGAAAAGTTTAACATACGTAAAAGTTCAAAGCACTAAGCTCTTGATTAGTCATTTTGGTAACTCAATTATTCATTAAATTATCTAACATAGTTTGATCTTTAGGTTGTGTATTTAATTTTTTTATATATTGAGAAAGATTTACCTACAGCTTATAAATTACTTACTAAATATAAAGTTATTTTTACGCCATTAAACAAATATTTACTTATTATAAGTATTTAATAATTAAATGGATTGGTAACAATACAATCATTTTAATCCAACTATCTATATCTATCAAAGACTAACTAAAAATTTGTTGAGGAACACTTAGGATAGTATAACTTATACACTAGACTGATTCAAAATAAAATAAAGAATTTTTTTTTGAGTAAATATATCTAAAAAGCTTCTTTGTCAGACAAAAAAAAACCTCCTGAAAAATGAGCTGGCGCATGGGGGGGGTCCC
Organism: Pieris macdunnoughi; assembly: GCA_905332375.1. NCBI lineage: Eukaryota > Metazoa > Arthropoda > Insecta > Lepidoptera > Pieridae > Pieris > Pieris macdunnoughi. Next base: position 2,096,167 of record CAJOBZ010000008.1, read on the forward strand.
CTTTCCTATTTAAAATGCATTGGAAAAAAACTTTTTTCTTTAGGTTTTTTTTTGTCTGACAAAGAAGCTTTTTAGATATATTTACTCAAAAAAAATATATATTTTGAATCAGTCTATTATACACTTATAAAAAGGTATACACTTTTTATTCTACTGAGAAACTCAGTTGTCAGAGCTCTCCTTGCTGGCACCACACTTCAGGCGAACACGTCAATATCATGAATTACATGAAGGTACACCTTTTTTAAGAGAATTGCAATTTATAAAGAATATTATTTTAGATATACAGAGTAAACTCTTTATAACGACACTCAAGGGACTGTGCCTATGACGTTACAAAGAGTTGCCGTTAAATATATAAAATTTATATGAATGTGGCAGCCAACTAGCTTAATTAGCCGTTCAATTAACAGCCTAGCCGTTTAACTAGCGGCCTGAAAGATGTTCAGCAAGTTGATCAAACAGCTAGGCAAATGACTTGGATCGATCACGTTTCATTGCTTGCCTGGCCTGTTGACTGTGAATTTAAATTTAATTCCACTTTCTGCCACTCTCAAACTCGAAACGACAACAATGTATATATAATATTAACAGAATTACCATAATAAAGTTCTAACTTCAAAATTTAATGAATTAAGTCCGATCACTTGTAATTGATTTCGTTTGAGAATCGGAACCTATTTGTTTAATTTGACACAAGATAATATTTAGGAGGCAAACGGGCAGGAGGCGCAACTGATGTTAAATTGTACATGGACATTCACATGGCCAGAAGGCTCGCAAGTGCGTTACCGGCCTTTTAAATTTATAATAATTTTTCGATATTCATCTTTACTAATGTCTCGATATCTCCACAGTCGAATTTATAGAAACGGTAAATGGGAAGAAGTACCTGAAATATAACCATCATTACTACGTATTGTCTGGTACGAAGGGTAGATGGCGCTGCAACGAGACATCGACCTGCTTTACATCATTGTACGTGGATGAATACCTTCGCCCGATAAAGTTGAATAAACCCCACGATCATCCACCTGCCAGGTTTATCAAAACCAGCGCTGGCTTTATCAGATATCGTCGAGATCGGAGGTCTGATCTGGACGCGATGCCCGAAAACAAATGTTTAACATTTTCTATATCACATTTTCAGTAGGTAGAGCATTTTGATCAATTTGACAGAAAGAGATTAAAGTCTTTTAGTCTTTTCTCTCTTTCTGTCAAAGTGCGATCGCGTCGCGATGCAAAGAGACAGATGAGTATGGATAGACTATTAGATAAGAAAGTCGAAATCCGGAATAAAACAAAAGACGAAAGGATGTCGTATTGTAAGAGCATTTTTATGGATGAATCCATAAAAAATATGTTTCTTATTTTAATTTTTAATGTGACGAAGTTTTTATTTATTTACTAAAGTACACCACATCATATATTATAAAGCATTTTCTACAGTATACGTTACAAATTACAATATATTCTAAAATACATGATAATTACGATGAACATAAATTTTACAAAAAATAAAAATATTACACTTCCAACTACAAATTTTAGTTTCTACTAGTAATTTCCTATTTAAAAATACTTATCGGAACGATTCGGTAGCCGATAGGCGCCTACCAACGCTTTTTTTAAGTAATCAGCCCACTACCGCATGACAAGCTCGAATCAAAATCAATTATTCGAATGAGAGGTGCCTGAGATAATGTTAATGTTCTGTGATTGACCATGTAACGATCTTAAGAACGTAACACCGGCTAGAGATCTCCGATCGTACATATACATCATTTTAAATTCGGTGTCCGGGTGCATATGAGAAACTTTTAATAAATAAAGAATTGTTCAAAATGGTTCGTGTCGCGTGTGTTGATCCTTTTGTCTTTTGTTTACACGCTCACCCCGGATACAGTACTTTTGTAGCCAAAAATAGGCGTTATAACCTTAAATTATCATAATTTTACAAATTATTATTTTAATTTAAATATCATCTGTCCCGAAGTGTCGAAGTGCCGCGAATTAAAAGTGAAAAATGTATTTTTGTTAAAGCACTGTTTAAATTTGACTTTTGTGCTTTTTAATGCTTGCTATTCCAATCATAACGGAATAATTTATTTGGAATTATTAATTGCATGCATTGCAAAAGCATGAATAATTAGTAATTATTCATTCTTTATTTTAATGGCATATTTATCTTAATTATATTTTTCAAATATTTTACCCAGACGCAAGCGCTTAATGACACATTTACGATGTGTCAATAAGTCGGTAAAACATATTTTGTATGAAAAAAATCTAATCTAAACTAACAGCTAATAAGACAGCAAACTTATAACATAATGTTATAAATTCGTAATGTTTTGGTTATTTAAGCCTTTGTAATACGATTTAATTGTAATTAAGTACAATTATAAATCTATATTTGAAACTGTATATTATAAATGAAGTACCTACAGTCAGGCGATATTAATTCCGCGTACTATATATTTAAATAAAATACTTTGTTTATTTTACGAATAAATTTGTCAATGTAAGTGTGTTTTTATTTTATTGATTTATGTAATAGTATTATTTTAATCCTTTGTATCTTCAAGGGTTTTTTCCGAAGCGGCAAAGGTGTATCTCCACTTCCTACGGTCCTGTCATACCCCGCCTCCTCCAGTCCTATGTGAAGTCGGGTTAGATAGGCCGTGTGCTTAACTAGTACATATTAAACAACTTTAAAAAACCAGTGAGATGTTTACTATTGTGTGTTATTTTTTACAGTACAGGGTACAAACGGCCAGAAGGCACGCAATGCATTGCCGGCCTTTTAGGAATTAGTACGCTCTTATCTTGGAGGAACCTAAGCTCTATTGAATCTACGATAAATTAATATAAGTAGTCAAATTATAAATACAAGACAAATAATATACATATTTAATATATCAAATTCTCGTGTCACAATGTTCGTTCCCATACTCCTCCGAAACGGTTCGATCGATTCGTATGATTTTTTAATGCATATTTAGTAAGTCTGAGAATCGGCTACTATCTATCTTTCAAACCCCTAAGTGACAAGGGGTGTCCACCCCAAAAACTTTATTTTTATTTTTTAGACAATATGTTTTGTTTTTATTTTTTATGATATAGCAAACAAAAATACTTACAACCCTTAATGGTCACCCCTCTACGATCAACCCCTATTTTTTATTATACTAGATAGTTATTCTTATTGAACTAAAAAAATGTTTCCTAGAAAAAAGATATATTAATTTAAGTTAATATTTTCAGCGACTTTTTTTGAAACGTTAACTGGAAAAATATTTGCACTTTACAAAAATTATTATTATACAAAGGATGGTAAGTTCAGATGGAGGTGTATAAAGACGAACAAGTGCGGAGCTGCTATAAGTGTTGTTGATGGGTTCGTAATTAAAGAAACTAATGTGCACGCGCATCCTCCCAAAAGCTACGACGGTGTGAAAAAACTCTGCGCTTCGTTTAAGGATGAAAGCCATAAATACTTTTGAAAGTGTATTAGTGAGATAAAATGAGTGCTGCAACAACCTCTTTAGTTCTGGGCCTCAGATTTCTGAATTTGTTTCATGATCAGTTGTCAATCTAATAGGCAAGTAGGCGATCAGCCTCCAGTGCCTGACACACGCCGTCGATTTTTGGGTCTGAGGCAAGCCGGTTTCGTCACCATGTTTTCCTTCACCGTTCGAGCGAATGTTAAATGCGTACATAGAGAAAGTCCATTGGTGCACAGCCGGGGATCGAACCTACGACCTCAGGGAAGAGAGTCATACGCTGAAGCCACAAGGCCAATACTGCTCCGCTGCTGCTGTATTAGTGAGATACAGGAAATATCAAAAGCTGAAGCCATACTAATGCGACAGCGCGTGAGATGTCGTCAGCGACATTCCATACAAAAACGTCGAGATACACTATTGAAGACACTCCGACACCACCTGATAGTTTTCAGAAACACTACTGATAGCAAATTTTATTACGAAAGTCAAGAATATAAGAATACTAAAATTGATTATTTAAAACAACTCAAATGGTATTTAGCTCTTAAATACGTGTTATATTTGAAAATAAACTATTTACGTTTAAAATTTTGTTTTTGTTTTTTAAAATGTCAATTTAGAGTCTGTTTCAGACATTAAAATAAAATATATTATTTAAAAATGTGCTATGCGCTAATATATCTCTCAGGTTTCTTAAAGTACCTAGATTTTTATAAATGGAAATGTTACATCTCGTTTATTTTGCCCAGTGCTCCTAAAACCTAAATCATCATCTTTAAACAATGAGCTAGGCACTATATTTGAAAATAAACTATTTACGTTTAAAATTTTGTTTTTGTTTTTTAAAATGTCAATTTAGAGTCTGTTTCAGACATTAAAATAAAATATATTATTTAAAAAGTATGCTAATATTCTCTCAGTTTCCATTATTTTTATAAATGGAAACTTGTTACAATCGTTTATTTTGCCCAGTGTCTGAAAACCTAAATCATCATCTTTAAACAATGAGCTACTACTTCTTCCATTTTTTGAAGTGAAACTTCTTAATCGGTGTTGAAAAAAATTTTACCGTCACATTTTTCGGTTACGCGTCACATTTTTCTTGTCACTGTTGATTCGAAGAGATTCGAAGCCATTAAAAACAAAAAATATATAATAACGATAACAATGATAGTAATAATTCTATTACAATTAATGAAATTCTGTAAAAACTTAATCGAATACTAATCGAAAACTTAGTACTTTAAGTCTTTTCTTCTCATCATTTGTCTACAATCTACATAAATTATAGCTATCCATAGTCCAACACATAATGATCAATTATAATTAACTTTCAGATGAATTTAAAAAAATACAAACGACGACAGGCAAGTACCTATACCTATACAGAGATTACACGTACTCACCAGCGTGTCCGCATTTGAGCGGAAAGGGGGCAAGGTGGAGATGCAGTGCGGACAGAAATTGTAAAGCTTATTTCATTATTAGTCGCGATGGGGATTTCGTTCAACTGAACTGCAATCATACTCATGGACCGAGAAATTACGTCCAGTTATCGAACGGTACTTATGCACTATTTAGATCAAAACATTAGGTTTAATCGATTCTTCAGAGCGATTAAACATGAAGAAGTTATTAATTCCATGAAACTCGGATCTCAGTAACAGTGTAGTTACAACGTTCTAGTTATGTAAAAACAGTCAAAAATTCATCAAAACTGTCACAACACTTCGGCTGTCACTGCTATGACATTTGTCACAGTCAACTGTGCTGTATGTAAATCACATGTCGTTTAATAATTATTTAAATTCTAAATAATTGTTATTGTAGTTATAATTACATGCGCTTATGTCCTATACTATGTTTTCTTTTAAATGAGGACACATTAAAATAGGAAAACTTTATTACATATAATAAAAAGTACGTATAAGTGAAAGAGAAAATGATAAACAATAAATTACAAGGAGGGACCTTATCAGAATGCCAAATCATAAAATGACTGCTTTACGACTGATTTGAGCGCGACCGCCGCTGCGAAAACCGCTGTGTGAGTTCGAAAAGTGAGTTACAGAATCGCAAGGCTGATCCTACACAACTATTAAATGGACATATTATATTTTGTATCATGTAGAAGTTATATATTAAAAAGAAAAAAAAGTCGCAGAATTTTATTTTAATATTGTGTTATCAGTGTAATTCCAAGTTTACAGCGCTATAGTCGTTAATTCGAGAGTTACAATGCTAAATGCTTTTAAGAGTTTTTAATTTTTTATTATGGCTTCCAGATCAGTTAAAGAAGATTACACTACAGAATGGGAAAACCTATTATCTCTACAAAGGTTACACGTATAGTTTAATCCCAGGTTCGGCAACGTATGGTACAAGATGGCGCTGCACTAAGAACAGTAAATGTTACGTCTGCATGATGGTCGGACATGATGGCGAGATTTTAAAGATAAAGGGTGATCACAACCACCCACCATCACAGTATATCCAGCTTCAGAACGGGAGATATCATTGTTTCAAGATTTTATAAGAATAAAATTGTATACATCATCCTGTGTTTCTATGACAAATAGTTCAAAATTCTAAACTGAAATACTCACCAAACTCAAACTTAAAATAACTTTATTTATATAGATAACCAAGTACACTTATGAAAGTCAACAGAAAAGATGTTAAATTTATTCTAAATTTACATTTACTACCAGTTGGCAAGTCAAGGGCGTACAGCGGGCAAGAAATTAATCGCCAAGTTTTGAGTCATACCAATTTATTATTATTTTCTTATGTAGGCTAGTTCACATTTCAAGGATCGTCATGTTCGCTTAAATGTTATTGCTTGTGGCGGCGTCCATGCATCTCACTCCCTAAAATATGGCGAGGGGGCCGATGGCTGGCCATGCGCCATACTCGTGATCGGGCGCTACTTGTGGTGATGTACTAACATCACCGCATACACGAATTCAAGTACGACAACAAAACAACGCAAATACATTGTCGAAACATAGTTATTTCGACTATGTATTATTCCCACGAGAATGTAAGTGCGTGCTCCTATTTCACCATGCCTCCTGCTGATATAGGACAAATCTTTATTTTTATTTTATTATTATTTATTCCTTAAGATGTCATGTGGAACATGGTGCAATGGTTGCAGCTCCTTAAAAACGTCGTGTTAAACAAAAAACTTGGCGATTAAAATTAGTGGCGGAGAGTTTATTGCCAGTTCTTCTATTCCGTTATACGCCGTTGATTTGAGAACTGGCAGTAAATGTAAATTAAAAGCATTTAATGTTTATTTCTTTTTTGACGTTCATAAGTGTACATTGTGTTACCTACATGGATAAATGATTTTTGACTTTGACTTCGTTTGTAAGGCAGTATTATATCAGTAGGGTATTCAGTTTTAAGTTAACACACGCGAAACGATTCACATGTTGACCTTTTGATGAAAAATATATTTTTTTTATCCTAGAATAAATCCAAGCTGCCCAGTTATGGATGGTACTGGTACCTCAGTACTGGTAGTATTCGGCTTCTATAGTGTTGAGAGTCAGCACAATTTAAAATATAAAGATAGTAAAACTAGTTGATATATTTTTATCGATTTGTCAGAAATTAAAATTAACTAATAATGGTGAAGGAAGGGTTGGGCCGTCGGAAAATTAAATTAAAAATATTATCTGTTTATGATGTCAAATTGCGGACTGTGGCTTATATTAGCAGTTAAAACTATAATCAAATTAGCATTTTAATTATTTGTTAACCTTTATTATTTGCGAACACATTTTACATAACTCTTCTTACATTGTTACGGTATTGTAGTAAACATTTAATCGTCTATTAAGCTTCAAAAAAGGTAGGGCAAGTGTGTCTGTGTTAATGTTTTCTTTCACTCAGCTGCATGCAGAAATCTGATCCGATAATATACGACTTAAATCCCTCTAATACAGTGTTTCCCAACGTGGGACCCACGCTCCACAGAGGGGCAATTAGATTGTAAAGTTATTAAATTATTTGGAAATTTTTTAAATTATTTGGAATTTGAATTTCAGTTTTTCATTATGTTTTATAATTTTACTTACTGTGTTTCGTATACAATTTCCTAGTAATTTCTTCCTCATACCTATAATTTAAGTAACTTAAGTGAATAATTCAATTTTTAATATTAAAAATTATGTATGGTGGTAGGGCATGGGACATAAAGGTTGGGTAACACTGCTCTAATGTATGTTTGTAACTTTAAAAGTGTTCATTCCTTTTGTAGTATACTAAACCATCATTAATTTATAGGAACATATATATGGACGAAACGCGGCGGCAGACATCCCCTATTACTATTATATGGATTCACATACAGCTTTCAGAAGAAAAATGCCGACGGAAGAATATCCTGGTACTGCTCGCGAAGGTTGCGGGGCTGCCGAGCCGCGGCCGTGTCTTTTGGACAAAAGGCAATACCAATAAAGCAACATGATCACGTTCCTCCGAAACTACCAGTTGATTATACAGAGACTCAAATATTTCCATCGAACGAATTCTTCAAGTATCAATAAATATAGTATTAGTTGGAAACGCTTGCTCATGTCCAAGCGCAGATGTAATTGAGGTTAAATTATGTTAAAGAGGCCTAGAACATAAAGTACCAGGGTGATATGTACAACGACAGCTCGCTTCGTATGATTGCGATTGGCCAATATTTTGGACCAATCATAATCAAACGAATCGCACGTTTTTATTGCGATTGACATTCTAACTCCAGGGCCAAATGTAACTTCCAATAGTGATACCGACTATCCTGATAGCAGTTTTTCTTCAGAGCATTAAGATAACCAGATCAAATACAAATTGTCGGGAATCGTAGTTGCTATTCGAAGTTATACAGCAAGAGAGCTTTTTAGAATTTACTGACGGAGGTGTTATCAAAATCTCAAGTTTCCTATTACTTATAAGTATTAAAACGGTCTAAATATTTATAAATAGTTGTATGTTATTAATTAATATTGCGTTAAAAAGTCTTCAACGTAATCTTAGTACACGTTATTTTAAATATACAAGTTATGGTTTATATAAGTTTTCTGGGTTGAGACAGAATCTGAAGGCAGTCTATAAGCATCAGAATTGTGATCTCACAATTATTCATCTACGCTCTCTAATGTTGACGTTATGTTGTGAGAATCAAAACCTCCTATGAAATATTAAAAAAAAACACAAACTTTATTCACAGTCAAATATTTCATCTAATCAGGTAGCTCTCTATTGATGAATTTTGAAAATCCTTTCAGCTGTATTTAAAATAGTTCCTATAAACAAACCTAAGCGTCCTCAGAACGGAGACCATAACGATACGTAAAAATCTAATAACGTGAATCTAGTAAATGGACGCCGCGCAGAGTATTTGGTACTAAACTAAACTAGGGTTGAGGGGGGGTCTTTGATTTTCTTATTTAGTGATTAGGGGGCGTCCATAAATTACGTGAGGTGTTTAAGGGGGAGGGGTCGAGTCAAATCTCATTTAATCTTACGTTGGAGAGAGGGGGGGTCTCGGCAAATATCACACAATTTTTTTTCTGATTAAAAAAAAAACTTAGGAAAACGGTTGACTCTAAAGGTCATATCTGCAACTTCCCGCTAACTCCATACCTAAACGCTCAACATTTCACTTATTTTGTTTTAGTCGTAAATAAAAGCACGAAGCAATTTTTTTTTTCTTTTTACAATAACAATCCAACGCGTTAATGTAAGAAACCCACATTTTGAAAAATCTCACGTGAGATTGGCGGATGGGGGAGGGGGTTGAATAAAATCTCACGACATCTCACCAGGGGGGAGGGAGGTACAGAAAATTAAAAAAAACACCTCACGTAATTTATGGACGCCCCCTTACGTCAACAGTATTTATTTACTTTTTTACACCTATTACAGACACATTATGCTTGAAAACGAAATGAATTTTCGAGGATTCTTACAAAAAATTAATACGTTTATGTACTTTTACTTTTGCTGCGCGTACGCTTTTGCGTACGTAACGTAATACTTGAACGGCTTAATTCGAATGTGAGCGTCATGCCCGTTTTAGTTCCAAATACGCCTCAAATTTTGAATTTTTGACTATCACGTTCTAGCTGGTTTCGCGATTTGTTTGTTTACCTTCTCTATTCTTCGTGTTAGTGGTTTGCGAATGAGAATGTAAAACAAAAGACGTTATAAAGGCGCGTTCCATTCAACTGTTTGGTCCATGGGATCTCTCGACATACCAAACTGTTTGGATTACTCGTTTTACATTTTCACCGTGAACATAAGAGGTATTTTAGTCAATAATTTTAAACATAGTTAATTAAATTAATTTTCAAAATAACTTAAATAAAAAAAATTAAATTTTGTAAATATGTAATATGGATGTGATTATTTTTTATCAAAATTATGTTCGAAAAATTTTATACGTAGAAATATTGTTTGTGAATTTATTTGAATGATACTCTAGTGTAGAAATGTATAATTCATAAGTGTTAGGTTAAATTCTGAACTATCTAATACCGTTAAGTTAAACCGTTAAGCTACAATTTTTTGTCTATGTTATGTCGTGACTATGTCTTATTAGTCAATATGTTCATCTTCGTATTTTAGTTTAAATTGTTCAATGAATTTGTATGCACGTGATCAAACAAGCAATTACGCAAAATATTTGTTTTTTTTATTATTCAAGAATATTCATTTGCCACTGTACGTAAGCTCGTAACAGCAAATTTTTGTGTGTGAGGTGAGTTCAATTAAAAAAAAATCAGTGGCGCTACATCTTTTATAGTTCTGGGCCTCAGATTTCTGTATCTGTTTCATGACCATTTGTTAATCTAATAGACAAGCTTCCTGTGCCTGACGCACGAGGCGAGCGAATGGTAAATGCGCATATAGAAAGAAAGTCCATTGATGCACAGCCGGGAATCGAACCTACGACCTCAGAGATGAGAGTCGCACGCTGAAGCCACTAGGCCGACACTGATCTAAACATAAATTAACTTATTTTTGTTATCGGGGGAAAAAATTGAGATAAACCGGTTGTCCCATGCTCCACTGGGCCTTATAGTATGATGGACTATCTGAACATTAATGTCGATTCGATATATCAACATTGCAAACAAGTTTTTAAAAAGATAAGTGAGGACTTTACTCCAAGTTAAAAAGGAAAAAAAAAAAAAAAGAATATTTCTATTTAAAATGTTGATGAATTCTAAGGGTAAGACTCTAAGTCGAGACTAAGCGTGAACTTTCTTGTCGTGTGTAAAAATCCAACACGTTTTTAGACATACGATAGTCACCCCAAGTCCTGACTTAATCTTACTCTAAGACCAAATAACCCTCACGAAATTTAAAAATAAGTCAAATTAAATTGTGTATCGTTTTTCAGTATGTTTTATACCATCGCCAAGAGGCAAGCATCCAATATTAATCCTAGAAAAGTACACTTACAAACACCAGTGGGAATGTTTGTCTGGTAAAATAATCTGGTACTGTTCCCGTCGACGCCAGGGCTGTCGGTCTTTTGTCAATACTTTGAATAACGCTCTTTACTCACGCGGACCAGAACATAACCACGCGCCACCGTATTATTCTTGAAACGGAAAAATCTTAGTAACTATCAAACTTTGTAAATCTTTATAACGTTATTCGTTATAACGAAAACTCTCTATAAGCTATAAATAAATTAAGTTTGTTTGGTTTAACACAAAACCCAGGCATTCTCTATTACGAAGAAATATTTTCATATTTAGACATCAACAACATACTAAAGTGTAATTGTTTTTATCATCAGCTTACAAAACTAACCTTTTGAGGTGCCGAAATTTCTAAAAAATACACCTGATGTCATAAACAGCCGTCTCGCCTTTGTAATTGTTAATTGCATTAACACGTGTGCCTGTAGGAAATTTTGGTCTCGGTTACTAAACGCAACATCGTCACCTATCTATTATATACTAGCGGACCCAGCGAACTTCGTTCCGCTTAACATTCTAATAATATCGTTTTAACTTTAGTTAAACTTAATTTAGGATTTATTTGAGGTAATAACATTAATACAACTTTTTTCCAAATACAGAAATGTTTTATTGCTTGCCATTGCGAAAAAATAATGACGGTTTTACACATGTTAAAGTACTTTTTGATACACATGATTAACATTTGTTGTTTTGTTATCCGGCGCAAGGACAAAGTGATATGTTTATTTTATATGCGTAATTTTGTCAACAGATGGCACCACATGCAGTTTGCATTCGTAAAATTAATTACATTTTCTTTTTTATTTGATAACTTATTCGATATTTTATTACTTATTCTGCTATTCGGAGCGGAGAAGAATCCACTAATAAAGAGATAACTAACATCGGTCCCGCCGTTCTCGAGTTATAAGTGTTGTAACAAACACGACTTTCTTTTATATCACCTATCTATTATATATATACAAATTATTGAAATTAGTTAAGTTTGTTTTTTTTTCTTCATTCACCCATACCCGACCCCTATCTTCCTTAAAGTTGAATTGTCTAAGACTATGAAAAATAGTAAAAACAATTTGGGGCGTACTAAAATAATGTTTTTTTTTTCAGTGAAGTTCATATCATCGGGCCATGGGAAGCATCCACGCATGCTATACAAGGACTACACATTTAAACGACAGAGGGAGTCAGCTGATGGCGTTATAACGTGGTACTGTTCCAGTCGAAATAAAGGGTGTAAGGTCGTTGCTCAAACAAAAAATAGAAAGTTTATCAAGAAACCTGGAAAACATAAGCACTTAACTCCGAAACGCTGGCTTTTAATTTACCCTCCTAATGATGATCCTTTATGAATTAGATCCTCGAATAGAGAGTTCTTAGTTCTTAGTTCTTTTATACAAGGGATCATCGTACAAGTGTAATTTTTTTTCCCAATCGCGTGTAATCCGCGTGCGGGTCGTTCGAAGTTCTTTTCGAATTCAGCACACCAACGTGTCTACAATATGAAAGAGCATAACCCCCAAATTTCTCTTTTCTTTTCTCAGTCTTGCTTTACCATCTTCGTAGTAAATTCAAGCAGAGATATATTATTACCGCGCGGACAATTTTATGCATTTTTAAGAACACGTTCCGACACGACGCAAACAAATGACTTCTATTTTTGAAAAACAAAAGAATATTTTTTTAAATTATAATCACATCTAATGTCAATTTTGACATTGGACAATGTCTGTTTTTACTTATTTCTTACTACGGAGAATGTATCGCAATATCACTTTTTATTGAACAGCCTAGTGTGCTTGACATTGTCTCTGTGTTTTTTTAAAATTATTAGTTATGTAATTATATAAATCTGTTGTTTATTATTACTGTTAATCTATCGTACAAATATTTTAGCAGATGTTAGATTTAAATATTTTTAATACATAATAATAATTTTTATAGGGTTTGATAATTATATCTAAGTATATAGATTACGGCGAACGAACACAATATTTCGTTCTCCGATTTATAATTTACCATATTATATTATTAATAAGATTAAGACAAAAAAAATATAAAATTTTAATCAAATGTTACCGTATAGGAATGGGTTTTAATGTTAATTTAGTTAATTTGTATTTTTTTAAACAATAAAGTAATTTAAAAAAAAAGTTTTCTTTTCATTTGTAATAGAATAATATTGCAGCAACAGAAGTGGTATTTTGCGAAGAGTGTAAGTTAGGGTTTTATTATTTGAAGCTGAATATATTAGACAACTCAATGTGTCTGACTCTATATATAATTAATATGTATGTATGTATATTTTAAATTATTCATTTACGTTTTCAATATAACATTGTATTTGTATAGCCTTTAAATTGCTAATGACGCCTTTTTTGCAGCACACTTTATTACGACGCCTAAAGGAGGTCAGGTTCTCGTTATTGGAGAGAATCGTTTCCATAAGGAATACGGGAAGGAGGATAGAAGCTACTGGAGATGTAGTAAGAGACTTAAGTATGGATGTAGGTGCACAATACGAATTATCCATGGAAATATCATTCCATATGGAGAGCATTCCCATGTTCATCATAGCTTACTAACCACCCAAACCAACACTAGGATCAAATTTTAAATAAAGTTTTTATTATTAAGCCTTTATTTATTTATCAAATTAAAATTAGAATGTATTACATAAAGTTTAGTGTATGGTTGGGTCTTTGGGGTTGGAACCCCATCTTGGGTATAGGATCTCTTTTACTTACCTTCGCGACACTTCTATACACTTGTGCAATAGGTGGGGATGGGGTTTGGAATTTCAATTCTAGTGATGCGCTCCGAGAATGCTGAGTACTTCGTCAAAAAAAACTTTTTTTTAAACCAAATTATTATTATTAAGAAATCAGTACAACCATGTTGCAATAGTAAGATCTGATATATTGGTCAAACTTGCACCACTATGAACTATTGAACTGTTTGAGTTTATTATGACCATATTCGCTATTAATAAGAAAACATCGAAAACCTTACAAAATTTTTTTTAGAACAGTAAGGTTGTTGCCTTCCTAGCAAGTCAAAGACCTGTGGCAGGGAAGCTTTGCTCTTCTTTAATTAACATGTCTTAATGAATACTTAAGTTACAGATTTCATTTTGGATAAGATTATATAATTTACTTAACATTACTTAGTTACTTAATATAGATAAATAAAGATAACATTAGAATCACAAGTATTGCAAAACAATCACTATTGTATCTTTATATGATTTGTGTTTTCTTTGTCAAAGAAAATAAACTTCTAAAAATGTTAATTTACCAACTTGCGATAAACTAAATAATTAATAAATATTTTTTTCAAAAATGTAGTTACTTTTATGTATTTTTTAAAAGTATAAATGGTTCTTTTTCTCCTTAGTGAAAAGTTTCATTGACATTCACTACCATTTTTAGAATATTACATTACAAAATGCAAGATGTCCAGAGAAGAGAAACTACGGAAGAAAAGTATTGCTGAGCGAGCGAGGTACAGACGTATTAAACAAGATCCATTGAGATATGCTGAGCTCAAAATAAAAAGAAGATTGTCGTACTGGAGCAAAAAACGTCAAGTGGAAACGATTTATGACGCAGGAGTTGTAAAGCGTTTCCAATTAGGATCTTAATCGTGTACCGTAGAAATTTTAAGTTTAAAGACATTTATTCTCATAACAGACAATAGTCACTCACACGAGAACTTATATATACTAAAGATACAATTTATCACGTCGTGGGTCATTGAAGAGCTTCAAGGATGAATTAGCGAAGTAGAACTTGGATGGACTTTCATTTACTGATAATCTGTCTTTTAGTCTTAATTTAAATTTTATAGGACAATTTTTTTACAATTGTTATTATTTCTTTAGGTAGGTTAGTTAAATTCTCTTTATATTTATTTGTTATTTTTAACTTAATATGATTAAATACTTCATAAACAAATTATATGAGTTTCAATTTTATACTTACAGATTCACGATACTCAATCTACTTTAAGTTAATTTTAAGAATATTAATAATAATTACTTTCGATACTAAATAGTATATAATTTGCAGAGAGAAGCGCTAATAAAATCGCTGAAACAGTAACACTTGACAATGGAAATATATCTGACGATGACGTCATTGAAGTAGTTATCGACGACACACCAATCGAAATACTATCAGATGAAGAAGAAATGCAATTGGAGAAAACAAGAGCATCGGTCATAGAACAGAGTTTTGAATTTACTACACCTCAAACGCCGGAAACAAGCTTTAACGAACGAAAGGACATAATAGACCCACTGACAAGTTTTGCACCAATTGGTGACAACCAATCTATACTGGAGACACATATTACCAGTACCATGTCGATAAATGAAACTTTTAAGGAATCGACAACCACAGAAGTAGAAGTGAATGTTGATAAGATTGAGACACCTGAGGTAAAAAATAGTGACGATCCTAAAAATGATAATAAAGAAAATTCTGTACTGAGTGAGGTAGAAAAGCTTAATGTTCCATGTCAAAGTAATGAACCCGGTACTGTAATCACGGAACCAGTTATTAATTAGCACATGTATTTATCGGTCCTCAATATAATCAATTATCTTGGAACAATAAGCTGTTCCCCAGTTTCGTTAAGGTAGTTATTATTTTAACTGTATTAAGAATTAAATCATTTGAAATCTACTGAACTTAGTTTCTATATTCCTACAACATACATAACTACATAATATATATCATTTCACACGATCGGCATTGTATTTTCGAAGGTGATCATACCTTTGATACAAGGACCGTATTAGTTCTGATTATTCATTTTTATTTTCAAAGCAGCCATGATTTAACAGCAGTATGTCTTGGCCCGAAAATAAAATTGATAATGTCACAAAATATTTGGGTATTTCATAAAATGAATCGTCAATATATTTTAATAATTGTTTGCCCATATCGTACGTGTAGAATCCAATGAATTTGATGTAAATTGTCATTATGTCATCATTGTCTGTCTGTCGAGGCAGTGACTCAAACTAAACCTTGGACTGCGAATGTAGAAAACGCCACCTTTCCCTTTGTATTTAAACATCAATTCTTTGCTTTAGTGCTTTAACTTATTTACAAGGGATTTAAAAAATACAATAAAATCTAAAACATTTATTTACATAAATTTATCTTAATATTAATAAGGCTTATGTCAAAGGCACATATTACATATAAAATAGTGTATACATTTTATACAAAATAACTATTTCACTTTAGTATAAAAAATATTGATATAACTAGGAATCTCAAATCTTATACAACCTGTGTAGATATTAAATCCTATAACTCTTGGCCCCCTTTATTCATTCGTGATTATATCTTCAAAACGTAGGCGCGTTAGTAAGGCTTTATGCCTATTTTATTGCCTTATTTTATCTTAGTCGTTCATTAAGAAGTATTAGGCCATTTAGATTTAAGGTAAATTCAACAAAACCGACGCTAAAAAGCTCTTTTCTTGGCGTTAAATTTTGTATGTCATTAGATATTGGTTTATCATAAATCTGTATAATCTCTCTTAGAGATAATTTAATAAGTATCAATTGGACGACGCATAGAACAAATGTTAGCCGGTGAAATTAAGTGTGATTGTGATTTGAATATATCCTTACAATAATATTTTCGCACGTCGTTATACTTGCTCTGCACTTATTCTGGATCCTCCTACTGCAAGTCCATCTTGTTCGGTTCTTATATTTCTCATGTTTTATGAACTTGTGAGGCCCAAAATATACGACTGGAAATCCGCGACTGGAGAGGCCGAATTGAACTAGAAAAAAAATCTCGGTTATTTGAAAGTACGTTCTGGGTAATTTTGATTAAATTAGTTATTTATTTGTTAAGTTCCTGCTGATATATTGAACAGTCATTATATACAGTTTTTTTTATTTTTTCGATTTTTTAAATGCACAATCTGGCCAACTTGCGATGTATTATAATAATTTGTACGAATGAAATTAAATGATCCGTATATATTTGTTTTATTCTTTATTCATTGAACATGTTGAGTAATATGCAGGAGAAAAGTTCGGAGGTATCTATAGATAATGTATGTACCTTATACTAATTACCACAGCTAAATCACTCATATCTTCCAGTTGGCCTCATCGGAACCGGCATAGAATGCTTCGCGTCGTACTGCCTCAGTAAGCAAGGAAAGATGGGTATTAATGTTGGAGGCTACAGATTTCGATTCAACGGATGCGCTAGAAATGGGAAGGTGAGATGGCGCTGTTCGAGAGGACCCTGGTGCAAAGCTGCTTTGCACACATACAGAGGAAGGATCGTGTACATCCAGAGTACGCATAACTGTGGTCCAAAACCAAGCACTGCGTAAATTAATTGTTTAAAAGCAAAATACCTTCAAGGTTAAAAAAGGTTTATTTAATAAATTACTATGATAAGGTTGCTCTATCTAGTTTTGAAATAGTGCATACTCTATGCTAACCAGCCTCTATAGAGTTAATCTGTGGCTGAAACTACAGAGTATTATAATATCAAAGAATTAAAGTAAATAGTACAAAATCTTTAAAAAAACGTATTTAACGAGATCTATGTACCTCAATGATATATTTTTCTGTATATACCAGCTCAAGTGTTAGTGATGAAATTTTACAGAAACAGGGTTGTCATGGTTATATCAATGCATATTATTTATTATATTGTTAATTATTTTTTTCTAAGTACATTGTATATAACGACAGTGTTATAAGCGCCAGTATGATTATTGATTGTAGATTCAGAATGCGAATCAATGTCAAACTATAGAATTAATTTCTGTGTCGTATAATTAAAATATGGCAATGTAGATTTCTCAGTGGGAAAATATAAATAGACTTTTTTAGCAGATATTTATTACATTCTAATTCAAAGGTTTGAGAGCTTTACAGCGGTTGTGGGCAGACTACAAATACTAAAGAATTATGAGGCCAATTTTCAGTGCTCCTCAATCGTCTTTTTGAATATGAGCTCTGATTTAGTTATTAAACAATGGTTAGAATATTCGATGTTATAACAGTTATAAAATGCAAAATAATATCACATTCTAGACAATTGGGAAACTATTTTTGTAAATTTAACGTCTTTATTCTATGGTGATAAGCGCCATCTCGTGTCATATTTCTAAGTTATGCTGATGTAGGGTTATATTATACTTAAAGCTCTTAAAGATTTTATCTTTTAAAGGAAACAATTTTTTACCGGATTGAATACCGGACGTGATACTTTTTGACATTCAACACTTTTTTATCTTCAGTCACCGTGACCACGCACGCTGTAAAGCACGCGAAACGTCGGTTAAATTTAAAATTATGAAAATAATTGTAAATTTATAATAATACATAACTTCAATCCAGTAAAAATTGTTTCCTTTAAATGAGTAAAAGTTATGTCAATAAAAGACAATACGATTTTATCTTTTTAATTTAGAAACCATTTTATATACATTAAGTTTGACATTTGCCTCTACTTTCAACAGTTTGATTGGACCTTGATGGTTTTTATTAATGGCATAAAGTATGCTAAGTGGTAATTTTTCTCAAACCTTATCAATATCAGCTTCAACCAGGATCACAAACAGGGTAAAAAATATATTATGTTATACATAAATTTAGATATAAATTTTCAAATATGGAATGTTAATGTGCAATATATATTTAGTCTCTTTGACGTATGTAGGATATGTGTGGAGAAGAAACCTGAGGGACCTAGGTTCGATTCTTTAGCACACACTTTGCAAGTTCTATAGCTACCATGAGTTTGAAAATTTCTTTAAATTACTTAAAAAACAAAAATATTTTTATGAAACATCTTACAGCGCCCCCGGCGGTTACTTGCAATACTAACGGTTCATACAAATAATTGACCTGCTACTATCGAGTACTCGCTTACGATACAAACGTATTAGTTTATAACTATACTGTCCCCAAGGGAGTCGTCAATAGGTAGGAGCTGCATATAGCATCCAAATATATACTTTTTCTAATAGTTCGTCAAAGTTAATTACTTAGTATATTTACATGTTTTATTTATTGCACAGTCAAGACCCGTTGAAATTTTCACTTGCTCATACTTTTTTCTTCCTCGGTACATACTTCCACTGGCGACGCCCTTGATAAACTCCAATTATTTGTATTATTCATATCAGTTTACAAGGGAAATGGTTATTTATGATTTGTTTATAATACGCCCAAAAAGCGTTGCTCAAGTATTCAATAGACAATGTATCGTTACTAATAAGTAACCTATTTTTACGTTTTGTTCGTAGTAAATCGTATTTCCTAAATGTCTGTAAACAGTTGAAGTTAAATGTGTTGGGCGTTGGTCAAGCGGTTCTTACTGAGTTATTGAGATTTCGTCATATAAACTGAAACTAAATTCATTAGTATTGTGGGTCAATGAACTTTATACGTCCGGCACATAATTTTATTCAAATAATATATTTGTGAAAATTGTAATGTGTTATAACAATAAATGTAACATTTCTACCTCTGATACTTTTGTATAATATGTTTGAACTGTATAACTCTTATTCGTAAACGTACTATAGCGATTTGTCACATTTATGAGGTATTCAATAGATTAGTACGTTCGTGAATAAGTGTTTAGATGTAGAAGAATTTGTTGTATATAATGAAGTATTAAGTAATATATCCAAAAATAATTGATAAAATGTCTCAGTCTTCGTTCGAACTATGACTTCTATGTAAAAAATTAATATGTCAGACAGTAGTCTTAGATGACCATACCCTAAATTTATCGAATCCAAATGAATTTTCCATATTTTTACTGTTGACTTGGAAATTTTTATCTTTATAAATCCGCCTATTTTAAAAATGATTTGTTCGACCTCAATTCCAAATTTGAATGTGGCTAAAGAATTAATATGAATGATGTCTAGTTCTAATTAAAATAGTTTTAGATTTTTTTGGATTACCATGTTTAAAAAAAAAGAAAATTTAATCCTGGCTGAATTTTTTATGGAATTTTATCGGTTCGATCTCTGGAGTAGCAATATAATTTTAGTTTCATTTGAGTAAAACATGTCTCCAGTATATATATTTATGAATGTTTATTTATAGTTGTCTGAATCATATTCACAGCAACGTATATTTATAACTAATATAAGTGATTGTGCTGTTATGTTACCTGTAATGTGACAAAATATTGCCAAAAAATATCTAGATGTGTAAGCGGTATGTGGTTTTGAATATAACTAGTCAAAAAGTGTTGATTTTTATTATATATACTAGCGGACAAATACAAAAAGAATCATTTAATTGTTAATCTAAACTATTAACTAATCCACTTGAACAGGCCCAAAAAATAATCAAAAACGGTTCAGCTGTTTAGGAGAAGTTTTCACAGTTTAATTACAAATACGTACGCTTAAAAAAAATGAAATAAAATTTATATTACACTTTATTCACAAAATATGTCAAGCCGTTACCTGAAAAACATAGTTTTGTATATTAAGCTCTATTTATTATTTAACAACAAGGCAGCCGGGCCCTAAAGTCCTAACCAAAAAGTATAAATTTTAATAAAAAGTACAAATTACTACTGACCCACGTTCATACGCTTGCCTATAAAAAAACAATTGAACATGGGGTTGAGGCAAAACCAGGTCGACACTTGTAACCCACTAACGCTTAATTTATGGGAATAACATAATCTCACGCTTTGTCACGTGACCTGACAGACTGTGGGAAAGTGATTTTGTCTCAAGTCCTAGGAAAGAAGCCCTCAAAGTACATGAATTTGGATATAAACTTTTCCCTTATTCATAAAAAATAAATCCAAGTGCCCCTCCAAGTACTCTAGACAATCTTTTCGTCATAGCGTACACAGACACAGAAAGGGACCATAGATTAATTATTTTTTATCAATGAGGAGATATAAACGTTATACACTTAGGTAAATAAAATACTTAATTCTATAAATTAAATATTTCTTGACATTAAAAACTGTGCATATAACCTAAAATAGAAAAAAAATCTTATTTTACACCTACCTACAATAAAGTTAATTTGCTACCCACAAAGCTGTTATAATATTTTTTACCTAATAGTTAATTTACGCCTCAAACATTTCTTTTAGCAGGATTGCAGCTTTTAAAAGCAATGAAGTAAATTTAAAAATGATAACGGATTTTAAAAAGTTACAGCTAGCATGACGTGACATTGGAAAATTCAACATAGTTATAAAAGCACAAATGGGTCACCAATAGTTCACGGAAATTAAAGCCTTATCATATGCATTAGGAGTAAAATTCTATCGCCGCTAATGAGTATCAGGCGTTCTTAAGCACCATTGTTATACCAAAAACAACTCACACAGAACATCTTAGAAATATAATACAACTGATTTTTGTTTTTTAAACTTAACCATTTTTTAAACATACTTAAAATTAAAACGGCTACTAACAAAGAATTATCTAAAACTGTTTAACCGATATGTATAACAGCTAAACACTTAAATTAGATTAAATTAAAGGAGTACTAGTTTCAAATTTAAATTTTCCAACGTGGTCAGCAAATTCCATATCATAACTGACATTATGGGTAAGATTTAGAAACGAGATAGCGCGAACAAAGAGTGACGTATATCAAAATCATAGACAAAGTCTCATTTCTGAAACACTACTCTATAATTAGTATATTAAAATTTATGCTAACGCCATTTGTTGTTGCGAAGTTTTTATTTTTAATATCTTTCAAACATGACGTTTATCGCGTATATAAGTTATTTTAACTAAGTGGTTAGAGTAAATGTAAATGTTTTAACCCTAGTTTTAACTATACTACTAATTCTTTAGTTATTGTTCTTAACGACAAAAGAATCACTTGTAATAATTTGCGATCCAGAGACAACATTGTGTTCATCCTTTAAGTGGCCTAAAATCGTCTTTGTAAGGTCCATATCGTTATACTTCATAAATTGAAAATCACATATTTTACACGCATACACATCTTCTACTGCCTCGAACACCTTCCACACCCAATCACTTTGATCTGAAGCAAGGATTTTAATATAGAGAATGTATTAAGTAAAAAAATTGTCACCCTTTGATTAATAGCAAACAGCGTCGGTAGTCTGTAACTTCTGATAGCCATAGCGATCTCGACGATTTTAACCCATTTCAAGAAACTCGAAGGAGGAGGTTTTCAATTTGACGGGAATTTATTTATTCAATTTCAAAATAGATAAATATTCGTAGTGCCGATGTTGCAATTTTGCAATCACAGTACGAAAACTCAACAGAAGGTTGAAATATTTTCAATGAAACAGAGGTTTACTTGCCAGGGAAGGACATACTCACACTAGTATTTTAGATCAGAATCAAACTTAAAGAAATGGCAAACCGTTTTTAAGGAGTTATGCATATTCAGGCGGATTTTGAAAGAAAAAAACCACCTTCTGCTATCCTTATACAATAATAATAAGAGCCTAGAAAAATTACCTGCAAATTTATTATGCACAATCTTAAGATGACGGTTCATATTCCCTGTAGCATTCCCTCCGTGGGATATAATCCGTTTACAAATCTTGCAACGGGCGCGCGTTCGCGAAACCAGTGTGAAGAACGACCAGACCCAGCTACGTCGTAACTTTCTACTGTCCATACGTGAACCTGAAGATCAAATATTAAACTAAAAGTGAGATCATCTGATTAGAGAGTTTTGTACTCAGAGATTCTAGCAAGCAAGCAACATATCTCAGTTTTGTTTGATAGAAAGGATGCTTTTACCTAAGTATGTAAAAGTGTGCAATCAAACTGATTATTGTTTTTAAGAAATAATAGGGTTATTATTTCAATTATCACCTAGATGTTAACTAGATGGCGCTATGATGAATTTTACATTGACAAAGCAAAGTTTTTCAGACTAACTATTTTCATTAAAGCAAACATAAGATGTACCTTTAGTCTTAGGTGGTTGCACAACCTCAGCTTCCTGTTCAGCCTCAATTTCTTTATTAGTTTTACAACTTATTTCACTTGTGTATGTAGAAAAATGTCTGGTTCGTATGTGCCGGTTCATATTATTGGAATTACTACCCTTTATTGATAACACTACATTGCATAAACTACAACGATATATTGTCTTGGTCATTTGTACAAAGTACTTCCACACCCAACTTCGTTTTCTATTGTATTCTGAAAAAATATATAACTATTCACTTTATTTTACCAATGGTTATATCGTTTCTCAATTTCAATCTGTATAATTTTATTTTATTTTGCTTAAAATTCACAAAGGAATACCAATAACTACTTGCCAATGACATAAACGTTCCACAATGCAGACGGAGATTGTTGATTCATTGGTATATCCTAATTGAAATTTATCATATATTGCTAATAACAGATCTGTTTGGCAAAATCTAAATCAAATGCTATTAAATTACGAGGTTATCTTACCTGAATTTTGCCCCTTTTTATTTTCTGTTTTTTCCTCGTTGGTAACTATATAAAAATTTTCATCATTTAAATCTGTAGACTTAAGAGCATAATCATGAGGTGGCACACATAATTCCCCAGTATAACTGGTTCTAGTTTCATGGTATCATCTTTTGAGCTTAACTGTAGAAATTCTATTTGATAACCCCCCCCATCTGTATCAGGATGTTCCTAAAAAAACAAAGAAAAAATTTGTGGTCATCAATAAATAATGAATTCGGTAATTGTTGTGTTATAGAAAGTTGCACACATTTTATGGAAATGGAATGATCACATTTTATAGAAAACATGTTAAACTAGCTAAAGTAAAGTCATTACAAAAAATTTTGTTTTTCAACCTCTTTGTAAACACATGTAATGCCAATTACATGGAGTTTACACTGTACAACTATTTTGATTGATTGTAAGACACAAACATTCCATTGTCTACTCACCCTTTAAAGTAACAATCACAGCAACAGAGGCAGAAATGTGTCCAAAGATTTCCTATTGGCTAAACTTTACTTAATATATTAAGAGATAGGATAACAAAGGTCTACTTTATAAAACATAAAAATTACCTTATGAAGCTCTATAATTTCGTGATGATTTTCTTTAAGGTGAGTGAGCAATTCAAACTTCTTTTCTGTAACAGCTACTTCAGTATCACAAATATTACATCGATGTTTTGTTTCATCTAGAGAGAGAAAATATATTGGTATCCAGACTGGCAGTTTTTCCTCTGTAAAGAAAAAAAATGTTAAGAATCAAATTCTATAACACTTTCACTGACAAATAAACTATACTGATAAACTCCCTTCACTACAACACCTTGTTATAGTAATGAAAAATTTATAATTCTTTTAAATACAAAATGAAACAATTTTTTACAAAACAGTTTATTTAAACACACTTGACTAGTTTTTTTACACACAGTTATAAATCCTAAAATAATCTATTCTACATACAAATACATTATTAATTACATTTACAATGTGATAATTTATCAGACTTTAGACAAACTAAGAGTTTTGTTTAGTAAAAGTTTATCATATTAAAACAACAATTATTGCGGCAAGATTTATGTTATTACTCATATTACATGAAATCTATATCTAATCTGTAAACATAGGCTTCTTATGGTTATGGAAATCTCTCACGACCTCAACACCATATGTTTGCATGTTTATTATTGATATACAACCAGTCTTCTGCCTATAAGAACAACACCATTGCTCAGCCCCACATTGTAGTTTACTCTTAAATGTATACGTATATCCTTGAAACATTATGTGGTGACCTTTTTTCGTTGGAACACACTGGACCAAATCATCTGCTGAAATTTAAACATTTGGAAAGACTTAAAAGACAAACTTCATGTAAGAACTATTAGGTTTAGTAATATTACTGAGGCGAATTCAATATCTAGAGAACTTAACAATTCAACTTATTTTATAGGAGAGTACAAGATTTGTAACAAACAATTTTACTTAATGGAAAATAAACATAACATAAAAATCGCATCAAATTCAAAACACATTTCATTGACTCGTCAATTTTTATTTCTTCACTGGACTGTCATTGTCATCTGTCAAGTTTAGGTTATCTATGAAAGTATGTTGCTCTATAAAAAAAATACGCAGTTTACATTAATGTAGTTTAATACGTGTGAAATGGAATGCCGGATGCGAGATATACTACATAACTTTTCAGACTCATTATATTTTAAGTGCGCAAAATTATTGGATAAATTTACGTTTAAAACGAAATGAAGAACTAAAACTCAATTATGTTTACAATCGTTGTGTTTAATTAAAATATATCGATAGAATAAATAAACTTTTCGTTACATTTGACTTTAAAATATGTATTAATACATTAATTAATATTCTGTATAAAATATGGTTTCTTTGTCCTCTGCGTGTGCTATACTTGTTATTAAAACTTCGTGTCATTAAAATCTATTTTAATTTTACTACTTGTCACTAGATGGCGGTACGAGTCTTAAATGACTGTCTCTAGCTTATTTTTTTGTATGAGTGATTACTCGTATATTATTATAGTTATGAATCCCCATTTTTGATCTAAAATAATTTTAAACTTTGGAATTGAAAAAAAATCCACCCAACTTCACTTGTTTTTGGAAAAATTTAAAAAGGAGGGTTGGTTATGATGTAATGATCTTCAAGATTCCAAAAGAGTGCATCGCTGTATGGTTCATTCAAAACATATTAGCTGTAAACTTCCTCATACCTTTTTAGTGAATGAATTAAAGATTCCCACAACCTAAATAAAGTTAAAAATTTTCGATCTGACTTTTAAGGCAATTTTCATATTAGTTAAAAAAACATAATACATTTAAAAAAAAAATTTAGTTAGTAAAAAGATATTATATTTATTTGGATACTATAGGAAGGAAGAAATGACTTGGAAAAGGTTATTTTGATTTTAGATCCATAACTAAGTTGGTATACTTTTAAAATCTGATAAGAAAAAAAAAAAATATAAATTATATGGTGGTTTTTAAATATAAGTTTTTAAACAAAAGTATATAATAAGGGAGTTGTACTCCCTTATTAGCCAAAATAAAATAAAAGACAGTCTTCTTGAGTGTGGTATGGAGAGGAAGACCATATATTTTTTTAATGTTTTTAAATAATGACTCGTTATTTGACACTTTAATTTTATTATTTCTCTTCTCCATAGTCGATGTAAAATATTAGAAATTTATTTTGTTAATAAATAAAGAAAAAAATTTCTTATACCTTTATAAAATTAATTTGTAAAAAGTATGATAATAGGGAAAAAATAAAAATATTGCGTGACAGTGTTATAGTTAGTTACACAGGAATTTTAATAAAAATAACATTTCCATGTGTTTTATTTGGTAATAAGTTACGTAACTATGGTCATAAATTAAAACATCCTGATAATACGATCTAAAATAAAGGGATTCCATCTGCACTATTTATGATGACAATGATTCATCTATGTTCTGAAAATTGGTTTAGCATACGACTGACAAGCGTAATTCCGAGATGCAATAACAATCTTTGGACTATGACATCCATGTCAGTCCCTTGCTAAATCTATTAGCCAAGAACCAACATTCAGTCTGTCTGACACATTTTTTATTAAAAACATGCCATGTTGGTCACGCTTTTTGTATTCACCGAACCAGCGGGAGTTAGATTCGCACATAGCAAGTCCATTCTTGCACCGTCGGCATCGAACTTACAACCTGTGATAAGCAACACGCTATAGCCACTAGGCCAACACTGCTCAAAGTTTTAAATGAAGAGATTTAATAAAACATATGTAAATACAGATTTAATAAATTTGCTATGTAGAAGTTTGAAAGCTGCCTTAGTCGGATTTTAAAAATACAAAAATTATTTCTTCAATTTCTTATATCTACACAAGTTGGACTTTATACCCCAGAATCGCTGTGACGTTTTTTTGAGAACATCAGATATGACTCGAATGATTTCACGCAACAGATAAGAACGGTTATCAGGTACGCATTTAGGCTTAAATATTTGAAAAATTAATGAAACACGTTAAAATTCCACAAACATTTTGCAGAAATTATTACACCTTATAATTTAGGTTTCTTTATGTTAGTAAAGCACCGCCTCGTTCAGTATAGCAATATAGCCAAATTGCATTTACGTTAGTACAAACAAAGTTCAAGGTTGTCTTACTGGCCTCATTGTGTCACCTTCAAACTGGAGCACTCTTCGATTGATTTCCAATTCTTGGAATCTAAAAATAACTAATTACCTAACGTAAACTCAATTATATCAATACTAGCAATATGTTATGAGACGGTGCTTAAGCGAAGTTTTGTATTTCGTTTATTTAATCTGTTAACATCGAAACATAAATTACTACGTGATTTGTGTATAATTTCGGGAAATAATAAAAAGTCAATTAAATACCAAGAATATATTATTTTACAATAAGTAACATATCATCAATTCTTTGGAACAAATGTTTAGGCGCATTGGTTACAACTGAATTAGTTTAGTTCTACAAGTAGGAACTACATTTGTCTCATAAAATATTTAACTTAATACTAAATCGGTTTATCTACGCTGCATCGCCCCGAGCGATTGACGACGGTGGACGCTATAAAATACGAAAATGCCTAAGAACATTTCGAAAAAATAGACTTGCAAAAGAAATATCAAACTCAACTCAAAGGCGCAAAAAATTTACGTTCTGAAACGAAGTCGCTCATCGTGAAGGCAACTTATAAAACACTAATTTAGTTATTTCACGCACATTTTTGAAATATTATAGATAAACAAACGTTTTTGCTATAATTCAACCTTTGGAGTTTAAAATAAAATATACTCTGAGGACGTTAAGAGTTATGAACATAATTAATTGTATATAATAATATAATATTATTAGATTAGATACATTTGGAACAGAGATAAATGAAATTTCCTATGATTAAAACACTTAATTTTAGATGCAATTTCTTAAAAACATCCATAAACATTAAAAATATGGAAATGCATTGGAGATCAAATTAGTTTCACTTGAACTAATATTCTTTCTCCTTTTTTGGTATGAGATTTTATTAACACATATGAGTCACAAGGCCCATCAGATTTTTCATAATTACAAGGCAAATCTTTAATATCTAAGATATAAAATTATTATTTTATATTGGTTATGGCATGTAACTTCTTAACAACATATAGTTGTTGTGGGTAAAACCTCCTCTTTTTTCTGGGAACTTTACAATAACGTTAATAGGTTTTCTAAAACCATGTCATGGACAAATATTGATATTATATCTATATCAGAAAAAAATAATACTAATAACTTAATTTTATAGATAATAAAAGGATAAAAGTTTTCAAACATTTTATAAGAAAATTTGATTTAAAACCAATTTCATCAACTGTTTTATCAAAGCACCTAGCAAATCTAAGAATACTAACAAATCTCAAAAATAAAATATATATATATGTACATGTAAATACATTTACCTACTTTGTTTTAATATTATTTTCTGATGTGGGAAGTCTATAAGATTTTCCATCAGGTGTCATCCAACTTGTTGGTGGATCATGATTATGCCTTCCAATAACTTGTATCACCTTTCCAGAATTATTTATCCGTAGCTTTGCAGGGCAGCATCTACTAAAAAAGTACCAACAATACCATAGCTGACTTCCATATGCCTTTTTGTACATGAAACGGAATGTATGATTCTGATACATAAACAATTTTGAATTTCCTCTTGTATTTATAAATATACCTGCAACCAAAAAAACATTATTGTAAATTAATGAAATATACAAGATAAGAAAAATACAGACCTGAATAAATAAAACAAAAATATTTTAATATCCTTTATTAACTTCAAGAATCAAACAAAATACAAAAAAAAACTATATTTTACTTAACACACTTAATTCATAAATAACAAAGTTTGTGTTAAGAAAATTAAACAAATATTAAATTATTACATCACAGTAAATTAGATATTTATTTAATAAAAGTTATTTCTTTTAAAGTTAGTTCTTTAAACGTTAGTTTACAACGGCCAAAAAAGTTTGGAAGTCGGAACTAAACGAATCTGGAAACCTAAGTTCATAATATTGGAATTCTCAAATATTCTAAGTACACTATTCGCTATATTCTTCAGCATTAATTAACTTATGTAGAGCAATAAAATGGAATAACACGTTCACACACAAACACTTCTAAGTATAGCTATAAATTAACATTTATTATTTGCGGATTAGTTAATAAATGTAAAAAAGTAAAGAGCGAGCGAGGTATTTGTAGTTAATACATCGTAAAATAATATGTCAACAGTCAAATAATAAACAATTTACAGTATTTCCTGAACTCTATATACACACTACACAGATGAATAAGAGACTAGAATTCTATCGCCAACTTTCGAGTTTCGACTTCCTCTGGCTGTCTATCCACATTCCACAGTATATCTTAATCAGACCATAATCCACAGATGGGTGATAATTTAAACATAAAATATTACTATTATATTTCTATTATGACTTAATTTACAAGAATTATTCTGCAAACGCCCGCGACATGGATCACCAATTTTCCGTGACTTAGATAGATTTTGCGGTTTTGATTCCATATTTTGACCTTTTTTTTCAATAATCTAGAGTAGATTTTTCTTATCTTTTTTTTCCGATTATAGAATAAAACATATATTCGCTATTAATACACTTTTATTAATTAATTTATTTAGACATTACTGTGGAGTACTTATATCTGTGGAGTCTTGAAAATTGCTTGTTTCGAACGCTAAAACAGGGTTCTATTGATCTAGTTCTTTTATTTAGACAATAACCATATGTGACATACTTAAATCATTTTTATTAAGATGTTACAACATTACTTGACGTATGAAATCTGAACCTTTTGATGTGCTGACTAAAATGAAGTGATCATTACAGTAATGTTATTAAACAGCTATATTCGCACGAATTGTCAATTGTTATTCGACTTATTTGTACTTGTCAAAAGGTAAGTAGTACGTCTATTGTTAATTTACTTTGTTACGTATATGTTTAATGTTTATCTATATACGTGATGTAAACACTAAACAATGCTACTTAATACTTATGCGTTCTTAATTTATTTACCAAAATTCTGTATACAAATCAAACTTACATCAAATATAAATATATAAAACGTACGAAAAGATAATAGTTGTGTCTATACAAACTAATGCAGGAAACCTAAGTGAAATATCAAAGTATTTTCTTAAACTATCTATTATGGTATTAAAAACAATATAACTATTTTGAATTTACTTAAATTCCTTTAGGGATTGTGTTGTTCATATCAACTATTTCTGGGTGATTGTGATTCAAATTTAAAGAAGAAATAACTAAACTGTTGCCATCTTCTGTAACCTTAACTCTAATGAAGGCTTTGCAGTTTTTGTGAGACATTTGTAACCCACCCTTTCCTTGCTCATGAGGTTTCTTATTTTTGCCTCCAAATGTACACCAATATTTGATTGAAAAATATTTCAAATTCGGATTGATGTATCTTTTAACACCATATTTTCTGAAGTTTTCTAGAGTTACACAATCTCTTTTATAGAAAATATATTGTGAAAACTTTTGATAACTATTGAGTCGCTTTTCTAAAAGTTTATAGTTTGAAAACTTTTCATCAACTTGTAGACTTTCTGTGTCATTTGTTTCTTCAAAGTTTTCTTTAAAATGTGATTCTTCGTCATCACTCTCTTCTGGAGCCATAATTAACTGAACATCATATCCATAGTCTAGTTCTGTTAATAAATTATTTTGCATTATTTATCCTGATCAATTTATATCCAGAAATAATACTATCTTAAAGATTAATATATTTCAAAAGCCTTTATAATAAATTGATATTTACTGTGCATATCTAAGAAATAAAATAAATTATGTGGGAATATTTCTTTAACAATTAATTAAATTTTCTAATAATTTATTTAGTACATAAAAAGTTAAATATAACATTTTTATGATGATGTAACAATTAAATGGGATTAATATTAATTATCAACTCTGTTTACATAGGAAAATTTAATGTATTTACAGATCCCTGTCTCTGCATACTCAAGATCTAACAAATTCACACTTGGAAGAAGTTCTTTGTTCTCTACTGTGTATCGGAACCTGCCCTGAATGTGTTTGAGGCTTTTGTTGATGCCTGATTGTAAATGTTTCAAGATGAAATCAATCAACAACTAGTTACATTTAATGTTGGAGAAATGTAACCGAGTTTACTTTGGAACAATAATAAACAAATTTAAAAAGTTTTGTTTTGTAATATTTTTCAAATATAATTCTTTAGAAGGCAATTACAGAGGGTGACATGTTCTTGTAAAATTTTAAGAAACCAACCTTACTTAATGATAGTGTTTAGTATTTTTAAATCTACCAAAAATATAATGTTATTACCTCATACAATTAAAACTACTCTCTTGTTACAGAAGCAAATTTTATATCAACAAGAAAAGGAAGTATGCTGTTGGTACATAATGGATTTGCTTCAGACTGAAAAATAGACTGGCTTATGGTAAGAAACAATGGTACTGCACATCAAGGACAAAGACCGGTTGCCTTGTGGATGTTATATCTATCATTTGTCATGAATCAACACTTGTAGATAAAGTTCGTAATAACCACAATCATCCTCCACCAGGATTTTATCGCCGTAAGGACGGATCATTTAAAGTTGTGTAAGCTAAGGTTTTTTTTTATATGTAGGCTTTTGCCATTAATTAACGGTATTTGAGGTGAAGCATTTGCTACAATATTTTTCTCTTTATTTTAAATAAGTACCTGAAAGAACGTAAATGACTGAAGAAAAAGGCTGATTTTTTAAACGAACTACCTCTTTTTGTGACATAAGTTGTTACAATGGATTACTTTAGATATTTTTAAAAGACTGTATGTAGAATATTTTTATAGTTATAATGACTGTATTTTTATGACAAACTTTTAATATGACGGTTATAATGTCTTATGGTGAAGGCATTCTAAGTTTGCTCATTTGATATCTTAATAAATAAGGATTATAAGAATAAATACAAATGATTGTCAAGATAAATGTTATTTACTGTCAATAATCATTAGGATATACATTAGTATAAGGTTATTTTGCTTTTAATTAATAAATATTTTCATTTTGCCATATTCTTTTATTACAACTATAAAAATATTAAAACTGTGTCTCAAAAAATCAAAACTACTACTTAATGATAGTGTTTAGTATTTTTAAATCTACCAAAAATATAATGTTATTACCTCATACAATTAAAACTAGCTCTCTTGTTACAGAAGCAAATTTTATATCAACAAGAAAAGGAAGTATGCTGTTGGTACATAATGGATTTGCCTTCAGACTGAAAAATAGACTGGCTTATGGTAAGAAACAATGGTACTGCACATCAAGGACAAAGACCGGTTGCCTTGTGGATGTTATATCTATCATTTGTCATGAATCAACACTTGTAGATAAAGTTCGTAATAACCACAATCATCCTCCACCAGGATTTTATCGCCGTAAGGACGGATCATTTAAAGTTGTGTAAGCTAAGGTTAAAAAAAAAAGGACCTTACATACTCTATTATTTTGTATTTACTTAAGTTCAGGCTTTTGCCATTAATTAACGGTATTTGAGGTGAAGCATTTGCTACAATATTTTTCTTCCACTTTATTTTAAATAAGTACCTGAAAGAACGTAAATGACTGAAGAAAAAGGCTGATTTTTTAAACGAACTTCCCCCATCCCCCACCTCTCCTCTTTTTTATAAAAAAAAAAAGGGGGGGGTGGCACCTCTTTTTGTGACATAAGTTGTTACAATGGATTACTTTAGATATTTTTAAAAGACTGTATGTAGAATATTTTTATAGTTACAATGACTTTGTATTTTTATGACAAACTTTTAATATGACGGTTATAATGTCTTATGGTGAAGGCATTCTAAGTTTGCTCGGTGGGATTTGATATCTTAATAAATAAGGATTATAAGAATAAATACAAATGATTGTCAAGATAAATGTTATTTACTGTCAATAATCATTAGGATATTACATTAGTATAAGGTTATTTTGCATTTTAATTAATAAATATTTTCATTTTGCCATATTCTTTTATTACAACTATAAAAATATTAAAACTGTGTCTCAAAAAATCAAAACTACTGCATTGATAAATATAAGTAGTAATACGTCATGTGTCTGTTTAAAATGGTAGTTATTGTTTGCCGGTTCTTAATTCAATATTTACAATAATAATTGGGTTTGATCTAGCTACTTTTTTTTTTTTTTGGTTGGGGGGGGGTTTTGGTTTTTTTTTTTTTTTTCCCCCGGGGGGCCCCCCCCCCCCCCCCCCCCCCCGGGCCCCGCGGGGGGGGGGGGTGTTGTTTGGGGGGGGGGGGCCCCCCCCCCCCCCCCCCCGCCGGGCCCCCCCCCCCCCCCCCGGGGGGGGGGGGGGCGGGGGGCTCTCCTTTTTCCCCCCCCCTTTCCCCCCCCCCCCCCCCCCCCCAACCCCTTTTTTTGGTTTTTTTTGGGGGGGGCCCCCCCTTTCCCTTTTTTTTTTTGGGGGGGAAAAATTCCAAAAAGGAAAAACCAAAAAACAACACCCTGTTTGTTTTTTTTTTTTTTTAAGGGGTTTTTGTTCTTTTCCCCCGGGGACCCCCGCGGTGGAAGGTACCAACAGTACCATTCAATAAATTATTAAGTAAATCTTAGAAAAATATTACAATGTCCTATTAATATACAGGGATTATTTGTAGAATCAACGAGTTTTTATGTGTACTTGCACTAAAAGGCACCTTAGAAAAAAAAAATTCTTCATCTTAATCAGACTCGAAGCACACTAGTGGTTCCCGCAAAGCCTCTAATACATGATTCGGGTTCAGGTAATATTTAGGAGGATCGTGCTCGTGCTTGTCTTGTATTGAAAATATAACATTATTTGAATCTGTGAAAACTGCTGCATGACAGTTTTTAAGAGTTGAACAAACCCACCGAGACTTATTTCCTTTCACATATTGCCTCCGGTAGGTGTAATTACGGAACAACAGCATTTCTTTACCCTTTCTGGATGTTATAACAACAGCTGTATCTGAAAATAGTACTTTTTTATAAAGATTTACTTTAAGATTAGATCAAACAATGTGAGCAACAAAATTTATTAAAATATAAAAGCTTACCGGAATCATCTGTTTCGTTTTTCAGTTCGTGCCTGGTTGGAGGATGATCATGATAAACGGAGTTGGTTAAGATTTCATTATTGTCATTAAGAGTAACATATGCTGCACATTGTTTAGTTGATGCACAAATCCATCTTTCGCCATGGCGACTTTCAGAAGCCTTGCGATAGTAGTAATTATCATATTGCATAATTGTCCTCCCGCTTTGCGATTCCATGAACAGGATTACACCATGATCATACTCTAAGTATACTGGTGCTGTATCATAACACCTTTCTTCTGCAAACATAACTAAATGTTACCCACTATTATCGATGCATGGAATTGAGAAAATGGTTTGAAATAAAACATCATGTAAAAATTAAACTTTATTTTAAAAATGTACTTAAAATACCACAAGTTGCTTGAACAATAGTTAAACTTAATACGTTCTTTTCAAGTTTTAAAACCTTATCACTATAACATAATATTTTCGCGAAATGAAACCTAAATCTACTTTAAAATATGTCGCACTCGACGAATTATTATTCTAAAAATGTTGGGCAAAACTTATTTCAAATATATTCCTCAAAATTGGTATCCATTGTAAAATATTTCCTGATTTCCAGAATATTTTTAGAAAATAACTCAGATTGTGCAATTGACGTAAGTTTAATTTATATTATTCTATCATGAAACATACGACACAAAGTTGGCTCGTGATTATGCGCATTTATTAAGCACACTAATTCAAATTTTTCATTTATATGTGCGTATACGTCGCATTTTTTATCGTTGGGCTCGTTACAGCACCACCTGCTTGTAGCACCATTCACACTGACTTCTCTTCTGAATGTATGCCCATTTATAATGAGTACCTTGTTACCGCTGGACATCGTTACTACAATAACTGAAAAAAATAATATACGTTAGTGTTTATTATTCGATTATTAAAGTCAATCATTAACTAAAGGTGTGTTTTTCCATCTTTTTTAACGAAAACCTTTTCTTTTTTAGATATACATAATTTAATAATTTCAAAGTAATATAAATTATTATATTTAGGGAGTTTTTTCAGCCAGTAGTAGTAAATATATTTAACATTTTAGACCAATCGAAAATAGTACCAAAATGAAGAAAATTAAACAATGCAAATTTGAATCACATTTAATATATAAGACTTATACAATACACTAAGTTTGATAAACATTAATTCTTTAACCTAATATAATCAACTAATATCTACTTGTAAAAATCTTCGAAATATTTGTACATTATACATCTTGTATAGCAAATTTTCTGTTAAAAATCAAAATATCTGAGGATAATCTCATTAACCAATAAACTGATGTAATCCAATTAATTTATTATGAATACATTATTATCATTTATCGTTGTGAATCTCTTACGAGCTAAAACATCAAATGTTATTATTTCCACTAGAAAAAACAGGGTTTCTGTATGTCTATACTATATTTAGACTCTATCATGTATTTAAATATCTCTATTCAGTGGCTCTAATGAATTTCCATGCGGTTTAAGGTGCCGCCATGGCGTACAATCCAGTCGGGGTGATCTCATAAACAGGTGGATCGTGACAATGTTCACGTGATATACACACAAATTCATAGTCGTCGTTGACGTGCAAACACACAGAGCACTTCCAAGGTATCCTGCCTGAGCAGTACCAACGTTCGCCTCCGGGTATGGGAGATGGGTTAGTAAAGGAGTAACCGTTAAGCATGAGAAGAGAAGCTCCGTCGATGGCAGTCACCACTCTTACTGCAAAAATTACTTACGACTAATAAGACTTTAAGGACTTATCCAATAAAATCAGAAATACGTTGCTAAATGATAAAAAATATTCTTAGAACTATTTTTTTACATAATAATGAAAATATGTATGTAAATATTTCTTTGTAAAATAATCAAACGTATATCATACTAAATATAGTTAGTAAGTAAACCCGCAATTTATGGAACCCTTATTTATTTCTAATCAATCTAATAATATATATTTCTATGTTTAAAACAAATTGTATCAGCAGAAACCGCCCACTGCCTCTTAGCGTTTTCTTCTTAACTACGTCGTTTTACTCATTAACATCATTAAACCCAAAATACACATGTTTAGGCTTTGGACCCACTTCTGATTTCTTATGATTATGTTCCCCCTTCGTTTGTACAATTGCTAAGTTTGCGTCGGTCGTGAGCACACATTTACAATTGTCAGTTTTATTTGAGGAACATTTCCAAACTACCCCTTTCTTGGACTTTGTGCAACGGGTGAATGTATACGATTTATAGAGAAGTGCATATTTCTTTTTCGCAGACTTGATAAGTACGGGACCTGAAATATTAAATTTAATATTTAGAATTAATACGAGAGGGTCATAATCGATTTTCATATTCGCAGCATGTAGGTATTATAGTTACTAAGGTAAAATTCTTGTTACATTATGTACAATAATTTATTACTAAAAATAAATAGTGTAATATTTAAACTAAGCTAGCCTAGATATAATATTAAAGGACCGTCGATAGGCAAGCGGTACAATTGTAACAAAATCTTTAGTGTTAAAATTAGACTGATGTTACCACGACTACGTTTCATACTAAGAAGACGATCTTCTTCATAAACGTACTAAAAAAAGATTTCCGTGTCACTTTGAAAATAAAGCGAACTATTACTATATAGATTTAAGTTTGTGAAGAAGTACAGTACATGTCTAGTAAATTATGATTACTTAGCTTCTAAATTTAAATTATTTCTCTGCTTACGTGTCTAAAACGTACGTACGTACGTGTCATAGAACTAAACGATAAGGTACCAAACTCCTATTTCAGATTTCTAAACAATATTTTGAGACATTACATCGGGCGAGTATCCAAGAGGTGAAAAGGAAACATTTGTGGGATTGTGTTTCGTAAAATGTTGCTTTCGTGCGTATGACTTCCAACAGTTTGCAAAACTTGATTTCTTCTATCAGTTTTTATATTGGCTTTACATTCTTGTGAGATTCTTGATGAGCAGTACCACTTTGCGATATGTTTTGATGAGTAGCCTAAATTATACGCATAGTTGTTGTAAACGATTTTCACCTTTCCTTTTTTCGATGGTATAAGGTATGCTGTAATGTTTTACACTTGTAATTATCTGTATAAAAATATAAAACTATTTTTCATTAATTCATTTATGTTAACAAATACTTATCACCAAAAATTTAAAAAAAAACGATACTTTATATGTAGAGTTTATATAATTAATATATATTTATTTTCTTATAATTCTTAATTTATTTACAAAATAAATATTTAAAATTACAATTAAATATAAAGCCAAAGTAGTAGTAGTAGATTGTTCGGCTTATAAGTCGGTTTAATATTGAATAAAGAACTTAATTGGCGACTTTAAAGTTTAAAGCATATCAGCAACTTTAAGGTATACGCATTTTAACAAATTTGCCCTGTTTATTCTTATATACAATTGGTGCTTTATGTGTGTGAGTAGAATTGTATGAGATGACATCTCCCCTATGTGTCAGAATCAAGCTTCCCGGACATTTTTTAGAGTTTCTTGAGGAGCACAACCATGATACTGTCGATTTTGACCTGTAATTCATGGAATAGGAGAAATTCTCGAAGTATAATAGCTGCTTTCCTCTTACAGATGTAATATATTGCACTTCTGAAATTGCAACAAAAAGATAAACTGCAGCAATGCATATCAAATGGACATAAAGCTGGACGATAAACATATTTATCTACTATGTATTATATATTAGATCTAGATCAGGATAATTAAAAATATTGTTACGCTTGTAAACAATTTGTTAGTGCTAGTATATGACTGATACCAGTAACCAGTAAAAGTAATAACTAATATTAAAATTGACTGAATAAAGTTTAGTTACATAAAATGCAGATTAACTCCGGCATAGACAATTGCATTACCTGAAAGATGGACAAAAAAAATTGTGCAGTTTTGTCTTTGTAAAAAGTAACTTTGAGACACCCTTAAGCTAACACATTAAAAATCACTTTTTGAAATTTAACTACTTCAATCATTCACATACTTATTCTTTATGATATACTACCTTAAACCGTTTTGGTCAAGATCAATTATTTCATTAAATTCTTTTTTTCCAACTTTGGAGTATTTAAAATGTTACATATTTATCTGATATAGTAATAAATAAAGTGGAGTGTATTGTTTTTTTTATCACTGTTACTTTACCATATTTAAAAGCAGTTTAACAGGACATTTAGTTACATGTAGGGGTTAGAGCAAAAATAAGGTTAGGTATGGAGTGAAAACAAATGATTGTCTTCACCTATTTGTTGTTGTTGTTTTTTTTTTTAATTTTTCTGATAAACTTCTCTACAACTCTTTTGATCTCTCAGTCTTGGCTGCAGATAACAATATTAGATTAATTTTTTCTTCATATTTTACATTTAGACACTTGCCTACAACTACTGTGTGATCAGCCAAAGCTTAAAAAATATTGAGGCTGTGTGTGTGTTTCTTCACCACCTCAGCTAGTATTAACTTTCACATGGAAAGAAAAGTATATTATTTGCAGGCGCAAGCGATGAGAATCCCATGCATAACCAGTAGGATACTATTGAGCTTATTGTGACATTTTTTATGTTTGCTGTTATTGATATAGATGCTTAACTAAAATCACCAGTCCTCCAACTACATACATACTATTGTGATTGATATTTCTCACCACCAACAAAAAGCTGTATGGGTATTGTATTCACACATTCAATAAAATAATTTATAGTTTTTTTTAAATAAATATAATCAAAACAACATAATATGTTCATATTGGTAACATAATATACACTTATAATTAATGTCAATAAAAAAAAAGTATATAGTTTAAATTCATAAGCTATGTCAACATGATATAAATAAAAACCCAACCCTATTAATTAAATTATAGACAAATCACAATGATGTATTTGTGTAAAATTACTTTTATGTAAACAAAAGGCAAAAACATTACCTATATTATTAGTTTGTAATCAAATGTAAATTAAGTCATTGAAAAACAAACTCCTAACCTTATTTCAAACAAAATCCATGAATATAGGTAAATGTAAGTTTTTTACTTGATACAAAGGAGTTTGTTTGTGAAACTTATTTATGAATATTGTGCTCAAATAATTATGATGAAATTAAGTCATAAAGGGTAAGTGCCTTTAGTGTAAACAAATTATTCTATTCTATCTGTTGTTTTCTAACACAAGTTGTGTGCACTTAATAATGGGTATTTAATATTTATCGTCATAAGAAGTTAAGACTTACCCAGATGACACAGACTTCCCGCCAATACTTACAATCTTCGGAATCCAATGCTTAGAACGCAACGGAATAATTACTTTAAACACTTTTTACCAAAAGTTTATTAACATACAGTTTGGAATTTGATATACATACACGATATTTATTTTTATAGCAATATTTTAAACAACCATAACTTTATTGATAAACTTTATGAAAAGGCACTATGAATAAACTCAACCAACTTTTAACACTAAATCGCGTTACTCTATTTACAATAATTTTGTATATAATCACGTGACTCATAAAAGTATTGAAATTTAACAATAATAATTTACATTTACAAACAATAATTTCTTTTGATTTGGTGTATGTTGAAACTTCAACAAATTATTTTAGGTTATTTTTAATTTTAAGGTTCGTACAGACGAGATACCGATTACAGACTCAAATCTCAATCGATTGTAAGGTGCAGCTGTGAGTCTGTGTCACTATCAGGGTTCCCAAATGAACGATAATAAATTATCATACATACGGGATAATTTCATAATGATGTACGATAGCAAACTACTATCGTACGTAGATTGTACAAACATTTTTTGTAAAACTGATCATTATCCTGGTGGGGGAAGGGGGCAAGCGCTAAGCATGCTGGGCCTTTGGTCTGGTTGGTGCTGCCGGGCTGTAGGTTGTGAACACCGTTTTTGAAGAATTTCCGAACCAGTTAAATTTTTTTATTTTGTGAGTCAAGAAGATATAAAGATTGATTCCTATTTAATATTCACAAATTCTAATTTGACGCACGCACGCATCTTGTGCAGCGACGCCAGTAAAATCTTTGGCTAATCTAGCAAAATTATTCAAGCCGTTAAGGATATATTATATTAACAACTGGACCTTAGCCATTCTGGGCCTTCGGGCCGGTTGAGGATTCTTACTATCGGTCTTTTTTCGCACTGCCTCTCAGCAACAAGATGATGGCTATAGGGATTTGAGTAACATTTAATTTTTGAAAAAAGTCTCTTATCCAAAATGGCTTAGTAATCCTGGATATAGGCTGTATGTTAATAAATCAGTCAACATAAATGTATTAAGGTGTCATGAAGATGTGAATAGCTTTTAATAAAGCCAGGGGCCTTAGTCAAGATGCCTTAACAGTAGTGTATGTAGAAAGTCGAAAACTTAATTTGTATGGAAATGACAGTTCGTGTCGAAAAGTTTTCATACAAATTTAGTTTTTGACGTTCTACATACACTACTGTTAAGGCATTTGACTAAAGGCCCAGGTCAGGTCTCCACAAACTACAGAGTAACCTTTGTAAAATAAAAGGAGCAAAGCTGTAAATTGTCACACATCAGTAAAAAAATTAAAAAAGTATTGTTTGTGTATTAATGTAAACTTTCAATTATTAATCGTTTTAAAAACTAAAATGGATAATAATCCATTAATCTAATAACATTACATGATAACAGTAGTGTGGTCAAAGAAACTGAGAATTAAAACATAACATTAGGCTATACATCTGTGCTGTGCTTAAAGTTTTAGATAACATAACCTCGCCGATTCAATAGATAACTTTTTCATAAGTTTGTGGAGTGTGTAAGCTGTAATATAGTGTTATTAATTAAGTATGGTGTTAATGACAATAATTTGAATTATTTAACAACAGGCGGGATTTAGGTAAGTATGCCTGACTATGTTTTGTAAACATTCGTTTATTTTTCTATGACTACACTTTTCTACTAATAAACCCCGATTAAATTGATTATAATTTTAACATATCCTTTATTTTAACCGTCTATTTTTTCTAGTATTCAATTCATAATTAAGCTCAAAAGATTTTTTAATTTTATTTATTACCATAAAATTGTATTTTATCTTTTTTAAATGTTAGTGTATCATACTAAATGTTACTGTTCTTCACCTAGTAACTAATCATTGTCTTGTGTCCAAACTTAAGTGTTTGCTAAATACATGCATGAGGGGTCTAGTTTGCTCAAGTCTTGACTCTGAATCTTACTTAAAAATCACTCTAGGCCTAGACCACATACAATATAGTAAGTACAGAAGTAATTCCTTTTGACAGAAATATAATATAACAAATGTATACTCTGTTTGGGAGGCAAAATATTAGTTTCTGATATTTGCTTAATTTATATGAATTTATGTAAAATGTCTATATATGATTTTAATGATGTAATAGATATTGTGTTCTAGGTATAAATATAGTAAATACACAATGTTTTTAAAACTAATTAAATTTTATTTTTCTGTGAATGGATGGATTGTAAGTATGTTCTAAATTATTTATAAGTTTAATTTCACATACTTGAAGTGTAGTGTTGTAAGTATGATTTTATTAGATATTTAAATCTGTTTTATTATATGAGTGCTAACTGAATTAAAATAAAATGTTTTTTTTGGTTCAAGTTAAGCTTTAAATTAAAAATAAACATAATTATGTTAAAAATTTAATTAAATTAAATATTCAGATTTTTCTTTTATTCCATTTATAAATACTTCTTGATAATTTATCAATAATATTATAAATAGGGTTAGATTTTTTGTTTGTAATAGATAAAATCTAAAACTACAAAACTGATATTTTTAAAAATTCACCATTGAGTAACTAAGGCATGCTACAATATCTAGGACTAATGCATCAATTTAAAGTATTAGTTGCCAAGTAAGAAAAATTATTTCCTTTGGAGAGCTTCCATCAGTTTGTTAGGCTACCTCAAGAAACCCAGTCTAATTTAAAATTGTATTGTTGCTGGATATTCTATTTAAAGGCTACAGGCAATTTTATAACTTACAAATTTACGCTTACAAATGAAATTACTAATGTACTCAAATGAAAATTATAAAAAATATTCAAATGAAAATTAAAAAAAAAATTCAAAGTCAAGAATATAAGGTTTTGTAGAACCTTTAAGGTTACCAAAGCAGCATATATACGAGATGGGTTTAATAATGTACTACAATATATAGTATTGTGCTACATAGTAAGTATAATGAATATACATAGATTGTGTAAGTACTAATTAATCACAATATATTTGCTAATTAATATCTGGAATTTCCTAAACTCACAAAGAAACTCATAAAAAACTTTCTGAAAATATCCAGTAATAAATATTTTTAGAAATAATTACATATATATATATATTTTTTCATAAACATCAAGTTTTATTTGTTTAAGATTAATTCTTCAATATTAAGGGTACTCTAGTGATATGGAAAGTCAGTATTTGTTTAAAGCTTTGAGATATTAATTTTTCTATTTTACTTTTACACCTAATCCTATTAATCTTTCAGATCTGACTTATGATATTGTGAAGTCTCAAAGGGGTAGAGATCTA
Organism: Pieris macdunnoughi; assembly: GCA_905332375.1. NCBI lineage: Eukaryota > Metazoa > Arthropoda > Insecta > Lepidoptera > Pieridae > Pieris > Pieris macdunnoughi. The sequence continues at coordinate 2,139,008 of CAJOBZ010000008.1, forward strand.
CTTTTGGTAAATGGCTATACCTATGCTATGAACACTGAACGTCGTTGGATATGCTCTACTCACCATCCTAAGTGCAAAGTGAAGTTGTATCTTGAGTCTAATGGTCGAATATCATCCTTAACTGGAGATCATATACATGGTCCTAAAAAAATATTCAACTATAATGGTCGTATTGTGAGGTTGTAATGCTTAGTAACATAACATGAATTATGTTAATACTTTAGTTTAGGTACAGAATTTAGTGATATTATTTTTTTAAATCAAATTTTAACTGTAGGACAAGGTAGTTTAGTTCTGTTATTTAAGAACTACTGATTTTTTTATTTGTATTGAGTTATGAAATTGTTTTAACCATTTTGTGAATTATATTTGTACTTATGTTTTTATGTATTTTTATTATATATTGAAACCATTTAATTTCAATTTAATTAAGAATTAATGGTTTCAATATATAATAAAAATAATTAAGTTTTCAATTTTTTGTCTTTAATTTTTTTCTTATAAACCTGTTTTTTTTCTTATTAACAATTTATTTAAATATTAAATAAATACATGACTCAATGTGATGTTCATTTTCCACACAGTGACCACACAAGCCCTAGCATTTATATATGTAGTTATCTATGCCTCATTTGTTATAATAATATAGCCTTTAAATTCTGAAACTCTGTCATTTTATATATCTGAACTTTAATATATTTTCACTCCAGTATATCTCGGAGTTCGGTGTGCCTCTTGGCAAAGGCCTCCTCTTACCCTTTCCACTGTTTTCTATCTTTTGCTACTCTTCTCCAGTTGTAGCCTGCTGTTAGTTTTAGTTCGTCCTCCCATCTCTTGCGTGGTCGACCTCTTCTTCGTTTTCCGTCTCTAGGGTACCATTCCGTCACAATTTTGCTCCATTTTTCATGATCATTTGTTTCAGGTCTTCAATTTTTACCTACTAGATCTGGGAACCATATAGCCCTTTACAAAGGTAATTCATATTCTAAAATGACAAGTAAAGCGAGGTGGTACTGTAATAAAAGGCATCGAGGCTGTAAAGGTAAAATTATTATTTGTGATAATATTGTATGCGAGATTGATGATCATAACCACAGTTAGATTTGTTATTAATCCTGTTAGCAGTGAAGCCAATTATTTTAATATTTCAGTTATAGCAACGCTTGGAGTTTATATTTGGTTTAGTTTGTTGGTTGGGTTCAAGGCTTAATAAAAATTGTATAGAATCGTCCGATTTTTTAAGAAAAATTGCATAATTTTTTTGTATAAAGTAACGTCTAAAAATCCACCTAAATATATGTACATCCTAAAACCCCCCAGGATATCTCGATTCCCCCTAAATTTGGGGGTAAACCCCCCTAGTTGGCATCACTGCCTAATAGATGCTAGACAGGCTACTTCTAATCAATTTGCGATATTTGTTTTAAATAAGTGTTGTTTGATGATTTGCTGTTTTAAAAGAGTACCGAGGGGTTTTATGCTTTTTCTCTCGCCTACACCCTCTTTTCTTTGCCGATGAGTAGGGGATGCCTTCAAATTTAAGACGTGAATAATATAATTATCTTATGTTCCATAATAACAATTATTTTTTTTTAAAGTTAGACGTTAATGGTTACAAATATTTGAAAAAATATTGTGGAAGCCGATTGATTTAAGAAAATCAAATCTTATGATTATATGGGTGTTACGAGCAATTTGTTAATAATATATCGTAAATAGCTTAGTGTAATATAAACGTATCATTATTTTTTTCATGACCCGAGCCCCGCGTTTTGATTGTATTCTCAGATTTACAACAGTATTTCAAATGTGTAACTGTATAAATTATTGACACAAAGTTTGTATTAACTGCGTGGTGGTCATGTTCGTAGAAAATAAACTTAATAACAAACTTTTTTATAGTTCTGTACTGGCTTGGGACAACTTAATTGCTGGCAGTAGAATATCGCGTTTGTAAAACTACTTTATTTTTATTTATTATATTTTATTATATATTTTATATATATTATATTATTTTATTATATTTAAGCCGTAAATTATTTTCTGATACACTTAAAAAAAAAAATATAAAATTTTTTTTTTTTTTGTTTGGTGGGGGCCCCCCCCCCCCCGGCGCCCCCCCCCCCCCCGGGCCCCCCCCCCCCCCCCCCCCCCCGAACCCCCCTTTTTTTTTTATATTTTTTTTTTTTTTTTTGTTTTTCCCCCCCCCTTTTTTGTTGTCATCAACGAGTGTAGGGTCAGCCTCATGGGTCAGCCATTTAGGTACTGTTTTCGTCCACCTGTAAGGCGCGCTACATGACCCGCCATATAAACTTAGTAGTAGACTTATAGGCCGGTAATTGCCTACATGTTTAGGGTCTCCTTCTCGTAGTCCATTTTTATATATTTACTTGATAATTTGTCTCAAGTTCTTTTTTCATGGATCGAGTTTTGTTTTTGGTTTTTTAAAGTTCGTGTCTTCTACATAAAAGTCTTTGTGCGCTTCGTTAGTATGCTGCGGTCTTTTTTTGTAGAGATGAATCTATGTACGTCTTGCAGACTTTTTGTGATTGAACTTATTATTTTATCATAGTATATTTTCAATGTTTCATTCAATTTTAGGTCAGGTATAGATAAACAAGTTTTGAGATTTTCCTTGTATATTTTATTTTTTTGACGTCGTTTCGTCTACTTTTCATTGGTTTTGAGAGTGATATTGACCTCTGAGTGGCTTTTGGTCTCATTAAAAGTTTATACTCACTGTGTCTCTATATTTTGAATTGACAGTATATAGTCGATCTCATTTTTATATTGATAACTATAGTTAGTCGAACATATATAAATACACATCGAAATAATATCCTCTATCGGTCTTTTTTGACGTCGGTTAAATATAAGTGGTATGTCGATGATAAGTAACAGGCTTTATTTTGATGTAAATTAGTAGTATTTATGTATTTTAAGTCTTTGTTGTACTGTATTTAATAAATTGTTATTGACATTAAATTTGTTTGAATATTTCGCACTTATTGCCCTGTGCCTGTTTGTTTAAAGCACAATTAAGTCTTGCATATGTTTTTGTTCTTTAAATCCCGTCGCTGATTTTTAGGTCTAACCCTCAGGTTAAGAATGGAGGCTTACCGGTAAGTATGCTTCTAAATGTCAAAAACATATTCACACGTGGGAGTTATTCTTAGGGCAAAGTCGCGACTTTCAATTCTAGTCAGGTTTCCTCACGATGTTTTAAAATATTTATAGACCAATACTCGAAACTTTAATAGATGTATGCAATACAAACAACTCTGATAAAATCGTCAATAGGACAGTGACCTAGCCTGCTTACTGAATAATGTATTCATTAAATATTTATAAATTTTTCAGATATTGAATTTATTCCTACAAAAAATAAGAGACTATTAGTATTCAAGGATTACACATATTTTATGATGCACAGTGACAGAAGATGGTATTGCTCGTCAAAGAAGTCAGGTTGCAAAGCTATCGTTATCGTCGTAAATGAAATTGTGCATCAAATTGAACAACATAATCACAATCCACCGAATCTTGTCAGACATCAGGATGGTTCGCTTTCCAAATACCGTTGAGTTTCTAAAGGAATTTACAGACTAAGCGTGAACCTATTCCCGTATGGTTGGTGTCAATGTTTGGCGCGACTTTTTGGCGGGAAGCACTTTTAGAACGCTCATAATGTGTGGAATGACAGATGTGAAACCTGTCAAACAAATCAAAACGTAGTTACTTGTATTCAGTTACGCGTTTTTATTAAAAAATAAAAGACATGTAGACCACCACGTAGAAATGTGGAGTTATTTTAATAAAGACTTAATATCTTAATATTAAAATCATTATAATGAATATATTCTGTCTATTATATTATATTCAAATAATGTTGTGTAGTTTGCACTCAACTTTTTTTAAATTCACTTTATGCCTGGACAACATAAAGTTTCTTGTATTTATTTGGTTCTATGTGCTGTTGCGTTATTATTATATAACTTTCACAACACTTAGGTGTTTTCAGTATTACTTTATACATTTAATTTTCAGAATCACGGTTAAATGATACAGCCTTTCTACGTTATTATCGCAAGTATAGGAGAAGTAATCCTGAAAAGTTTGTTGAGGAAAAAGTCGAGGTGAAAGAAAATCGAGATCCCGTGGCTACAGTTAGTGGTCTTCTTGATTTTCTCCTTCCTAATAATAAATGATGTACAATAGATTGAAATAATTTTCCTATCTGCTACTTTGTTGTATTAGAGCGACTCATGGCCATGTGTAATACCTTTTCAGAATCCATATTAAATGCGCCAAAACTTGTAATACAGGGTCACTTTTCGGTAAAGTAATTTTTTTTCACAGTGGGGTCCGAAATAAACAAAAAGTTTTGATTTGAAATAAAATTATATCGTATAACTTAATATTATCTTCAATACACTCAATAAACAACTATAAATAGTATGTCTAAAGCAAGAGCTCATCGGTACCAATCTAGTGGATATTATGAGAAAGATACAGGATGTAGATATTTTCGAATTTTAAGAAGAATTAGTAAAAAAAATGTCAATATTCATATAAAAACCAAAATAAATCATAACTCTGCAGGGGTTGACCTTAGAGACCTCCCGTAGAAAATTTTTTTGCCGCTGATGACCTCATCTATCACCTATTTGCGTTTGATCCACGACTTTTTGGCCACTCTGTATATAATATTATAAAAATGAGTTTTTGATAAAACTTTTTCTACGGTGTAAACACAAATTCATTACGTCTATATTACTTATTACTGTGTTTAAACTATACATATAAAATAGCCTTGATTGGATTAAAGCGTGTAATTATATAAAAAAAATATTATTTTATTTAAACCATGCTCGCTGTACATAGCTTGCAATAAGTCGTAAACAAATTAAGAATTGTTTAATCCATTAAGAGTAGGATTAGTATTGTATTTGACCTAAGTTTCAACTCATTCTAGCCTTAGTGGAGATTTTAATAAGTTTACTATAGATTTAATCGAAAAATGAAAAATCCCACTGCTTCATTCACTATTCTATTACATTTTGTACCGATCAAGTGAAAGACTCGTCGTCCTCAAAACTGTTCAATGTCAACTGAGAGGCGCTGGACAGAAACCGGTGGAAACACGCTCCAGATGCTTCCTTGCTGACCACGATGCTCAGACATGAGCTGCCCATTAAATAGAGAGACATTTTGTAGTGTATATAGGGATGTAATTAGTTAATCTACCATTAAAGACAACAATTGCCTGTCTAGGGTAGATTCGATAGGATCCCTACGTTTTTGTTTGCAAGTTCCATGAAGATCTCTCAATATCCGTAGCGCTGACGCAACCTTCCATCGCGGGGTCCAAAAACCGTCCGGTCCACTGTTGGAAGTTACAGAGTAACGTCTCTGGTCTTCTTGTAAAAATTTCATTTTCTTTCTGATTTCGAAAAAGTATTCTGAGTATATTTATCCTAGAGCTTATATATTTGCCTATAAAGGGGGCAACTTGGCTGAAAGGTCATTTTTAAATGTCACGAAAATATAGGTATAACCCAATTTTTTTTTAGTATTAATTGACTATCCAACTAAGTAAAAAACATATTCTCATAAGATATATTCATAATTGCTCTTTTTCAATATGTAATCGTTTTTTTTAAAAAGAGTCCACTATAAAATATTCCGGTTTAGGCCTGAAATCGTAACAGTCACTAAGTTTGTAATACCCAAGAATTTAGAATTACTAAATAAGTTAATTAATTTTTCAGATACGTATGAGGTGATAAGGATTTGTGGTGCCAAATGTAGTAATTTAATACTGTTCAAAGGGCACACCTTTTCATTTCAAGGGCCGAAAAAAAAATACTTGTACTGTTCCAAAAAACTATCTAACAAATGCCCGGCGAAGTTGATTCTTGATAATCGTGAAAATATTGTTTTTGTCAACGTTTGTCATAATCATTCAGAACCGATTCTGAGGAAACTTGACAATGGAGAATATTGCAAAATCAAATAATCCGTAGAAATGAGAATAAAACAAAAGACGATGATCCTCGATTGCGATTGGTCAAAAGGGGGGATCGTGTCGCGTTTGTGATTGCACTAGAATAATTTTAACCAATCAAAATCAAACTCGCCATAGTTTCGTCTTTTGTTTTAGCCACAAGTTTTGAACTGATTTTTTTTTTTAAATCTAGCTAAATGATGTGATTTGTCATCATCGGTGGGGTTTTTTTAACACTGGGTTCTGGACAAACTTGTCAGTAGGTACAAACATTATATAGACGCGTAAATTTGCTTGTGGCTTTAAGGGACTTTTAAATCCTTGACGGTAGGTAGTAGTAATGGTAGGGAGCCCAATGCTAATGGGATTTACTCGTGCTATGATAAAAGCTTAGATAAAAAGAAGAAAAAATGTTATATGATAAATTCCTTTCATGTAGGCTAAATATAAATATTAAAAAATTTATGACATCCTGGCGCGTCAGATATTGATAGCATCTAGCCCTACGTATTTTTAAAATTAATTAATATGAAGGTTGTAAATTAAAATTAAAAAAAAAAATTTATCGAGGTCAGATTTCTGATTTAAGTGACAAAAAATCTCTCATTACTAATTATTTATAGAAACCACAGCCATTTTCTTAATTTAAAAAAATGAATTTTAAATACTAGTCAATTAAATATATGTGGTATCTTATTCAAGTACTGTCTCAAATCAAATCAATTTATTACAAAAAATAAAAAATTACTAAGCCATTGCAACTTCCCTAATTAAAATTATATATAAAAATAAATTTCAATTAGCTCTCAGCTAAATTATAGAATTTATAAAATATTTTTAATTTTAAACCAATAACTTTTAATGATAAATTTTTCATTGAATTTTATATTTATAAAAAATTTAATGATAACCACAAATTTATAATAAAAACACTTTTTCGGTTTTAATATTTAAGAATCCGTTTTGACCTGTGATATGTTTTCAAGCTCAAGGGATATTTTAATTATATAAAGAAACCACTTAAAAAAATATTTCTTATTTTTAAATTTTCAAAATTTTCAAAATTATTAATCGTTAAATTAAAATAATAAAATATTTTACTTTATAATTATGTTTAAGAAATGTAGATAACTGAGATTTAACTTTATAAATATTAAATTAATAAATTTTATATTTAAATTTTAAAAAAAAAAAAATATATAAATTGAATATTTAAACTTTTTGCCTCTATTAATATTAAATATAACTTTTAGATTATAATATACTTATAAAAACTTTAATAATTTGAATACGAAATTAGATTACTTAATAATATTAATAAATCAATCAAATTGCATTCTTTTAACTAAAGTACTCTTTCGTGTCTTTCCGTTAAGTACATATTGTTTATTTATCTATTTCTTACTTCAACAATTATTCTTATTTTAATTTTTTTTTATTTACTATAGACTTTTACACAAGATTTCATTACTTACACTGCTACCTTTTACTAATATTATTTTTTCTACTGAGGCGCAAACTAGCTGCTATGGTCTCTGGCAGAATGACCAGCGCTGTGGAACAGTTTGCTCCTCAAAATAATGCTGAGCCAGGGCCAATTACAACCACAGCACGCACGAATTACACAATTAAAACGTACCTTGCTCTTTAAAATAAAAAATTGTTATCTTTCATTATTTTATATATTTTTTTGATTATTGTTATTTTGTGTGTTCCTGTGTTTGTGTTTTGTTAGTAATAAATGTTATGTCTATGTTTACGCTGTGATAAAAAGGGATATCTTTAGTTATGACGGTGCAATTAGACTGTTAGAATAGGCGTGAATATAATGTAACCTGTTGTATTTAACAAACAGTATGTGATTTTTTTAAGACTATGTTAGATACTACATAAAACTACTTCCACTAAATCTGTTTTTCAACAATTTTGTTTGGTTTCAAAACTTTAAAATTAGTAATAGTCATAGGAATTAATATTATTTCGTATATGCATAAAATATTTACTCGCTCTTATTAGCAAATTATTTATATTTGTATGTAACTCTAATTAATTTTGTGTCTGTCTTCCGGATATCCGGAATTTCATTATAGCGGTAGATGTTTACACTAATATTGCTTCTTAACTTTCTTCTGTTGCTTTTTCAGACTATCGTGTTATACAAGCTGGGGATAAAACTGTAACATTATTTAATAATTATTTATTCTCAAATAATCGTGTATCAAAGACAACCAAATATTTGGGCTGTTCAATGAGGTTATCACGGCGATGTTCAGCTCGTTTGAGACTTTCTACTCTAACCGGGGAAATTTTGTTTGCAAACAATGCACACAACCATCCCCCACCAAAACTACGCCAAGTGGCTTGTGGAAAATATTTCAAAATCTAATAAGTATTTCTACCTAAGTTTAATGAAATTGCAAATAGAAGATAAATACATCTAAATACATTGTGAAGTAACCTAATGAAATTAAGTTCTAAAGATTGTATTAATAAAAGCAGTGATTTGTCTCGTTTCGTCATAGCGGAAATACAATTTGACGGAATAGTCCAAGATCCCAGAGCGATAAGACACAACTTTTTTCTAAAGCATAGAACCTTCGGTTCTAAGTAGTCTCTGGTGTGCTTTTTAATACCTGTACGCTTGTGGAGTTGGCTCGGTGACAACTGCGCATGTACCAGGTGAGAAAGGTAACTGAAAATCAGAGTAACTTAAGTTAAATTTTAATGACTGATTTTTATATATATTTTGTAGAATATTACTCTGAAGTAATATCAAAAAAGTCAGACGCTTTCCATAGGCCAAAACTTTTGTCGGACGCTTTAAAGCTCTACAAAAAATAAATGAACTTAATTTATTTTTAAATGTCTGATTTTTATATATATATGTTATTCAAATAAATATTACAAAGCTATATTTAATCAGTCAGACATATAATATAATATTCTACAAATTATATATAAAAATCAGTCATTAAAATTTAACTAAATTTACTCTTTTCAGTTACCTTTCTCACCTGGTACATGCGCAGGTGTCACCGAGCCAAATCCACAAGCGTACAGGTATTAAAAAGCACACGAGAGACTACTTAGAACCGAAAGTTCTATGCTTTAGAAAATAAGTTGTGTCTTATCGCTCTGGGATCTTACTCTAGAAGGAGACAACACAACTTTAGTTGGTACAATATGGTGTTCTTATGAATAAGGGCAGCATATAAGAATGTTACTTATGCAACCCGGTCCCGTTTGTTGCTCTCATATTAAATTTATTGTGATAGCGTAACATTTATTATTTTTACGTGTATATTGAAAAAATATCCTCTTATGTGATGGTTAGTTAATCACCTAATTTAAAGGGAGTAAGAAAATAAGGGCATGTTCATAGTGTGCATGTCACTGGCATGCAACATATCATCTTAGGTTTCTTTAAGGAAATCATCGTGAGGAAACCGGCCTGCCTTAGATCCAAAAAGTCGACGGCTGATCACCTACTTGCCAGAAGATTGACAACTGATCATGAAACAGATACAGAATTATGAGACCTAAAAGGGTTGTAGTGCCACAGATTTATAATATTTTTTATCTAAAACAATTATTAATAATCAAAATAATTTTTAATGGTTTTATGATAAATTTACGAGGATAGGGTTCCAGCTAGTACAAAGTGTGTCACGTTAAATTATCATAGATTTTGTATTTGAGTGGAATTAAATGGTCTGAGCATAGACACTGGTGTATTTGTTCAAAAGCCCCCAACCTTATGTATATTCCGTGGTTCTTAACATTGCGGTTTGAGTAATGGGATGATCGGATAGGGAACAAAATGCATCATCTGGGGTGACGGTACTATCCATACGGCCACTAAACAATCTAATTGAATATAAAATGTATTACTCGTGAGATACATTGTTTCCATGCGATGGCCAAGCCAATGTATTTATTTATAAACATGTAAGATTTGTAATATTGATATGTTCACTATAAGATGTTGTCGGGGTTAACTAATTACGTAATAACTTAAGATAGAAAGTCCCTCAAGTAGGGACTGAATAAAATGAACGGCTTGGTATAACACAGATCTCACAACTTTTTACGGTAGAGGAACTGCGTGGAACTATTTTTATACAAGTTATGTTTTTAATGGCAACGTCTTTGGCTAGACGAAACGTTGACACTTATGAAAACCAATATATTATGAATAATTTATGTTTTTCCTTAAAAAGTTTCAGCCCCAACCTTTGAGAGAATTAGCATTGGAAATGCAAAAAGGCCAAATATTTTGATGAACAAATACATATTCTACCAAGTCTCAAGCGATCCCCGATACTGGAGCTGTGTTAGGAAACTGAAAGGTTGCGTCGCAAAACTTCGCTTTGATACAGCTGGAAACTTGATTTGTTATGAATTGCAGCACAACCATAATCCGCCTAGACTGTTTAAGGCGTCCAACGGGAAATATATAAAATGTAATTAAGGAAGAAGAGATTGTATGTGCAGGAATTAATTCTGAATCTGTCTCAACCTAAACTAGTGATTGGTGTTTTATAAAACGATAGATACTTTGACAAACTATGTATTTCTCTTTATTAAGTTTTAATGTCATTTTAATTTTTCAAGCTGTCATAACTGCCTTTATCATATATTTATGACATACTGACATAATATTATGGACGATTTTGTAAAAATATGTAAACATATATTTTTGCTTGTCCTATCAATTCTCACTTATTTTATAAACAAACAAACTATAAAAACATTTTTTTTATAATACTATTAATGACGCGAACTAAAGCTGTATTTAAATGTTTAACTTAGCTTTGAAATATCTCATTTTCGTATGTAACAGTAACTAGTCACGTTTTGCTACAAGTGCGCATGTGCAATAATTACTCATTTGACTCGTTCGGTTATTTACGAATTGTTACGAATTGACTCGAATAACTGCCCGAAGTGGGAAGGTCGAGTCGGAGTGGGAACTAGTTGATAAAAGAGGTTGTAACACATGCGCACAGGCAATTCCTTTGTTCAAGTTTGAATTATACGTAAATTGAATTATAGTGAATCAAGTCATCATTGGAGTGTTTAATTTCCTACGCTAAGAACTAGATCAACTAGCCCTAACACAAGTATTATTCTGTGTTAAGAGAGTTTTAAGAATAAAGCTAGTTATTGTGTCTGTCATGTTTATATTTCTCGTGTTGTGTAAAGCGTTACTATGCAATGTTTTTCCTCCACTCTCACTCAACAAATATCGAGTATGGTACAAAATAAATCACAGCATATAATATGTAATTATTTTTAAAATTTAAACACGAAATTAAGTTAACAGATTCAGTTGTCGTCGGGGCATCCAAACAGCAAGTGACGCTAAACTGTGTAATGGTTAAAACAAATGCCAGTTAATCTATAGTGCCTGACAGCTTATGTCGCCTGCAGTGATTTGAGCATATTTATTGTCTGTGCTCAAATTTATCAGATATTTTTATATATAGCCGATTGTTTAGTTTGTAATTCAATTATCCGTCTTAGTACTAGGTTTAGTACTTTTTATTATTATGTAATGCTTAATCAGCTGATTTTTCTAATATTCGAAAACAATGGCAGCACACTCGCAAGCCACTGGGCATAGTGGGTGATCATTGACGGAGATTTCGCTAAGCCACTGGAGCTCCTTCAGTCTCCTCCTTCAGTTTGCGTTCTATGCTATCCTTAAACATGCATTGTCTTATTTCCATATTTATAAAACAGTCTATTATGTAATATATATATACTATTATTACTATAATAATTGCTAATCACATACCTTCTGTTTCAGCAGATATCGAATATATATCGTTGAGAAGAGGGAAAAGAGTATTTCAATTAGTAAAAATGAATGGATATACATATTCAAAAAATACCGGAAAATGTGGACCGGGCAACCTATGGCTTTGTTCAAAATACAAACGAGGAAAGTGTCCAGCAAAGTTCCGAGTTATTGGCGATAAAGTAATTTATTATACTGTAAATCACACACATCAACCACCCGTACTTAAAAAAGCTTTGGATGGCGTTTATCAAATATACTGATTCAAATTCGCGTGTTTAGAGAGTATACAACATTACGGAGTGGAATTTTTGACTACGTAAATGGATTGATTTTTATTGGTATGTTTACTCCGCTGGCACATTAATGTCTTGGTCAACTAAAGAAGGAAACGATTTTGTATGGTCACGTGACCTGTGAACCAAGGTCCTTTATCATACAAATGCGTTTGACGTTAGTGGGTCGCAGAGTGATTCCGTATAAGCCTCTGTATTTGAAAGACTTTTTGCATCTTAAACCTTGGAAATCACTCATCGCGGTATATTGGATAAGGGAGCGTTCGAGTATTACGCAATTTTTGGAGATTATTGACCCCCCCTCCCCGCGTTTAACTCGCCGTAACGTTTTTCTGTACCCTAGTACAGTACCGTAACCAAGTATAGTAAAAAGTTTCGTGACCACCTAGTGACTATACCTAAAAGTTACCATTATGTGGTGTAAAGTACTGGAAAGTCGACAATAATATTAACAATAACGCGTAATTCAATCCCCGCCCCGCATCGTACCGTTTTACAAAAGACCCCCCCCCCTCCAAAATTCGTTACGTAATACTTGAACGCTCCCTAAGATCACTTAAGTAAGACTATGTCAAAAACTTATTGGATTTTGACATAAGTTGGATAAGATTCAGAAAAGAGGCTTTGTGCGTCCCGCTTCTGAGTCTCGAAGATATTTTCGTAATCAGAATAATAGGGGAATCACTAATCGAATTACTTTGCATCCTTTGCATTCCATATACTTGTGTTCTTATGTTTAATCGAAATAAAAGTTCACGTTAAATATTCCTATTTACTGTGCATTACATATTTGAAATAAATTTCTAAAGGGATATAAATAGTTTGTAGTTTTCATACATCGGACTAAATATGTACGAAATAAAAAAAAACAGTAGTTAATTGTGTTTTATTGAACAAGAAAATGGGTTACAGGCATTATAAAATTATCTAAAACGTTAATTTATTTCCTTATTGTCTATATTTACATTCGTATAAAAAATTAAACCAAATAATATGAATAATAATTAACCAAACACATTTATTTAAATTTTGCTCTTTGTGTGACTTCGAATATCTATTTATTCAAAGTTAAAGATATGCTTTGATATTATTTATTTTTTTCCTTTAAACTGCCTATTTTGTATTTATAAGAGTATCGGTACTTTCTTCGCGACTTCGTTGTTCCAATGAAAACAGAGTTTCCAGATAATAAGAAGCAGCGAAACCTCTACTTAACCCAAAACCAACAGTCTATATTATATTGACAAAGGATTATGGCGAGTACAAAGACTTACCTTATAATTGTAAATGGCAACGACTGATTTACCCAATAGATGGCGCCAAATTTTTTTAAGTAAAAACAAACGAACTGTGGTGTGTTGTATTCAAAAAATTTTTTTAACTTGGTATTATAGAGATGAGATGGAATCTCAAATTAAAAATAAACACTGTAATTTATCAGACTGTTATTAATTTATACACTTCTTGAAAAAAAAATTAATAGTTAAATTGATAAGGAGTTGAAAAAATATGGAATATATTGTTGGAATGGTCTTGGTATTATATTATAAAAAAAATGAAATTGTATTATTATTAATAATTCTCATGTCACACTAACCTCCGTAACGGCTTGACCGATGTTTTATGTTTTTTTTTATATATTCAGTAGGTCGGAGAAGAGGTTGATCTAATTTGTAAACAAAAACATTTTTATGATTGCACATTAAAAATGCATTCCCATTTTTAATGGCGATGTATATGTTGTATTATTTATATTTATTATGTTATGCAATTAAGTAGTTTCCATTGTTATTTCTTGCTCGCTTCGCGTCATTTTATAAATAATTCCACTACTCGACACTAGATGTCGCTATACGTCAAACGTCTACTAATAAAAACCGGACCTAATCTTTGGTTTATCGAGAATAGTTCATGGACATCTGACTGATGTAAAACAAATATTACTATGTTATAACCCAATATCAAGGGACGAATTAAAACGTTTTAATTTATATCAATTTTACAATTATTTAAACTTAATTTTAAATTTTAACTCGCAACACAATAATCGCGTGAAATTCGTTAAAAGGAGCAATGTAATTTTGATATGTATGTAGAAGAGTAGAAATCCTGATGTGATACGATACCCAAGGACACTTATACTGCCTCGCGAGTCTTTTATTGAACAACACTTCGATGGTCAGCCGGTTTCAAAAGCCTTGAAATGCTCTCATGATGTGTAAATAAATTAAAATAACCTTTAATTTTCAGTTCTTTTCATGCGGTCTTGTGACGGTGAAAGTCTCTTGAAACTAGGCGATTTCACCTTCACCAAGGTGCTACATACTGGATCTAAGTGGTGTTGGTCGTGCTACACACATAAACACCAAGGCTGTGAAGCTACTGCCTATACTGAACGGGACAAACTTATATTTGCCAGGAATGACCATAATCATCCACCGACGGAATTTTTCGTATGATTCACTTATAAACCTCGCTCAAAAGCCAGTGTTATGTAATGTATAGTTTATATTTAAGAGCTGGTTAGTTGAGAGGTGAAGTGTGAGATTTTAGAAATTAAATTATTTTATATTAATATTGCCTATATTTGGAAGAATAAGATGTGCGGAAGTATACTTTTTACGCCTTTTGCTAATAACTTTATACAATTTTTAAAGCACAAAATATTTATATTAAACTTAACATATATATATAGTTACCAATATAGATTAAGTCCTATTTTTAGTCTAACAATAGAATACAAACACGACCAACATATGTATATTTAAAATTGTCGTTTTGTATTGAATTTTCCGTTTACAATTAAATGTAATGTAAATCTTTGTCTTCCAAAAACAAAATTCTAAGTACAACTTTATATTTACAAGCATAATAAATATTTAACCATGTAATACTTGCGCTCGCAACAAATTTATAACATTCTTTGCACAAGATGTTATTACCTATCGTCTAGTTGTTGTGATGCAGAACTTTGACACCTACCCTCCGTGCTAATAAGAACTGTATGACGGCAGAGTAGTTCGGCCTGATTTCTAAAGTAATCCTTTCAAAAAAAATTATATGCTGTTAACTACAAGCATTTAAAAAAACAATTGAAAGTATAATTTTCTTAAGAATTTTATTTTTGAAAGTTTTGCTCTGAATCAGGTCGATTTGTGTAACACGTGTATCGTGATTAATGATTTTTTAGATATTAGTACTATATATAATTAATAATAAGTAAACAGCCATTACTCGAGTATTAATATTCAAAATAGTTTAAAATGATTAAAAAGAGTTAAAGTTTTAAATAACGCATTGAAAATTATTAACTCATTTCTCGAAACATTGAAATCGTTAAATTCGATTGTGGACAGCCTCTTGAGGGTCTAGTTACATTTTTAAAATTGTTATTTATAATATATTATACTTAGCTTTATTAAACAAAATTCTACAATCTATATAATTAACAGATAATGCAATATTACGATGCCGCGATTACTTTATGATGTTATAAGTCCAGCAATAAATAATTTAAACTATTTGTTGTGCAGTACAGTTCATATTGCAGGTTAAAGTTAATCGCTGCATGAGAGTGATAATTAAAAAAATACTGCATCATTTAGCGTACTTTTATTGTAGTAGGAATTATAAATTAAATAAATCAGTGGCGCTACCTTTAGGTCTGTGCCACCGATTTCTCTATCTGTTTAATGATCATTTGTCAATCTAATAGGCAAGTAGGTAATCAGCTTCCTCCGCTCCAGCTTCAGCGCTGAAGCCACTGGACATTACTGCTCATTAGTAGGAATTCATTTTATTTATATTCACACGAATCCAAAGTATGCCATTTCTTCTAAAATGATATCTCTTTGTGATACAACAATTTGAGCGGATTTAAGCGGATATACTACCAGTATATAGGAACTAATAATATAAATACTGTATGTATACTTTGGTATTAAGCGTTACGTGCCATTATTCAGTATTTTTGGTGATGAGGTGCTTCTTTGTGATATTTTGATCTCTAGAATTCTTGCCTCAATATAGAATAAGTACATTTACAGTATTAAAAGCTCTCTATTGTATTAAATAGTAATTTTAATATATTGTTTTATTTTAAAATTTCATTGATTTGTGGTATACATAAGAGGAAGTCGCTTAGCTAAAAAATTACTTGAAGGCTTCAAGGATTGTCTTAGCTGAGAAGATTTTTAAAATACAGTTTTTACCTATTTCCGATGAATTAATTCCAGTTTCCGAAATGATTGATGATTATGTGTCAAATCTGATTAAATTGGTTAAATATATTGCAGTTATCTTGCTTTTAACACGTCCGTTATTAAACTAACAGTTAACAGCTTAAATTTGTTAATTTTTGAAGTGAAACTTCTTTATCGGGGTTGGAAAAGAATTTAGTATAACATTTTTGCGTTACGCGTCACATTTTTCCGTTACGCGCCATGTTGCTTTTTGAAGTCAAACTTCTTTATCGGCGTTAAAATATGACATATAGCATGTTTTTGACTTTGAAGTTTGACAACGGATTACATTTTCGAAGTCAAACTTCTTTATCGGCGTTAAAATATGACATATACCTAGTATGTTTTTGACTTTGAAGTTTGACAATGGATTACATTTTCGACTTGAAATTTGTTAATCGCAATTTGCAGCAATTAATTTGTAAATTGTATGCTAGGCAGTGTATCAAAATTTACTGTGTTTAAAGAAATAGTTTCGGACCTCTAAACTTAAAACAAACCAATTATGTCTCTGCGTACAACAAAGGTTTTATATAAGTTTCACTTCTTACGTGGGTACCCTAGTACACGCACACATTTTTTGTTATTACCCGTTTTTTAAATATTTATCCCGAAATAAATTATTTTGTGTTGGTAGAGACAGAAGGTGGCTTTAAATCATTAAAACAGATAAATGTGCCAACAAAACATCGGTATTTATTATTAAAATGTGTCTGAGCATTTGTCTTTTGGTTTGTGATATTAATGCACAGGAATCATTTATAAGCTGAATTTTATATAGAAACTTGTATCATTTTTTCCTTAATAATGCGAATCAAAATGTATGACCAAATTGGATAATTATTTTGTGTTTGTTATTGTGAGGAGTTTGTTTAACAATATTAAAATAATTAAAATACTATAGTATATTTAAATGTCATAAAATTAAAAGTGTTTTTTTGGCTGATATTCAGAAACGAAACAGCGCATTAGCAGAGTTCGACATATCGGAAATATAGTTAGCCCTGAGTCCCTTAGAGATTGCGACGTTCGCTCGACGACGAAGATATTAAATAATATTGAAATTGTGGATTTGCTATAAATTATGCTTTGACCGAATAAACGGCGGGTCACAGCTTGTATACTAATTATATTTGTCATTTCAGGTACACAGTATGCCTGCTTCACAAAATCTCAGAAAGGAAGAATAATGCTCCTATTTGGGAAATATAGATTTTCAAAGCAGATTGCGTGTAAGAAGTTTCTACGATGGGTGTGTTCTACGCATTATACCAAAGGATGTCGGGCTCTTATCAAGACAAGGGATTCTCATATTATAGACATAAAAAATCAACACAATCATCCCCCATCAAGATTCTCCAAGTTCATGGACTCGGTTCCAATATGTAACGTAGAGATTCACGAATAACAAATGGAGGGACACCCGAAAAAATAATTAACTTAATATTCAATTTTTTAATTAATCTAGCTTTAATATGCGTTTGTTTTTATAAATTACCGGTATACAAACTATATCAGTTTAATTGCAGTGTTTACTGAACTACTCTCCTCTCTTTCTGTCAAATTGTGTTCACGCTGTGATAAAAAGAGACAGATGATGCAATTAATAATGAGGTATTTTATGTTTATAGCAAACGTTTATTGTCAGTTTGATTGTTTCGGAATTCGAGTCCTAAAAATATGTCAAAATTAAATAAAATAAATGCGTAAAATGTACTTTAAGACGCAAAACCTTATTTTACTCATGCCCCATAAGTATGTATGTTTTTAACGTAATTTAGTTATTTAGAAGCCTCACTTGCTATTAATAATCGTAATTAATAAAATTGTAGTTAGCTTAGCAATGTGCAAGTGCCTATCATATTAAAATTAGGGTAATTTTTCTAGATTTAAGGTAGTATAAAGAATTGTCTGTGTAAAGTTTATACGGCTTACCAATGTTTCAATTATTAAATTAAATTAATGTTTAAAGATTCCAAATTGTAACTGCAGATTGAGTTTGATACCACATAAAAATTTATTTGGAAGGTACAAAAAGAACAGACGTCAAAATCGAATATTTTTTTTAAATTACTTGTATTAATAGGATCTGTAGAATTAAATGTATGAAATAAGCCTCGCTGCAAATTCTAATAATTATGCACGACAGATCCTCGAACGGAGCAGCTACTCTAATTATTACTTTATTCGGTTTTAATTTTTGGAGTCGTTTAAAAATGATAACTATTGTTCTTTATAATAAGACTTTGCTTTATGGTATAACATAAAAGGTCACAAGGATATTAATTTAAATCAGATATGGCACCTCTCACTTACAACATACACTTACGTCTTAAAATAGTCAGAGTCGAGACAAACTGACGCCGTCTGTCAAATCTAGTACGTTTTGACAC
The DNA here is from genome assembly GCA_905332375.1 of Pieris macdunnoughi. Taxonomy (NCBI): domain Eukaryota; kingdom Metazoa; phylum Arthropoda; class Insecta; order Lepidoptera; family Pieridae; genus Pieris; species Pieris macdunnoughi. The sequence goes on from CAJOBZ010000008.1 coordinate 2,157,748, forward strand.
AATGTCATACGTAGAGCTAAGTCTCGACTCTTAGTGTATGTCAAAAACAAGTTTCATACCGTGCACCTGGAAAAAGTTTACAGTAGTGTTACCCAACCTTTTGTGCCCCTTACCTTAGCCTTTTTAAATTTCTTATGCCCCCTATGTAACATACAATTTGTATATTATTATTAAAAAAATAAATTGTTCATTAAGGAATTGTAATGATAGGTTTTAGGAAGAATTACTAGGATTTTGATAACGAAACAGTAAGTAAATTTTCAAAACATAATGATAAACTTAAATTGAAATTCCAAATAATTGTTTAAAATTATCGAATAGCGTTGTCGCCACGTTGGAAAAAACTGGTTTACAGTATTATTCATTTATTATTTTAAGTTTATATATATATATTTTTTTAGATCTTTTTATTTGAGAATCATACGTAGTTTTAATCTAGTCATATGATTTTGTAGCTATGTATTTTGCTGTGTGACTAATTAAGACATCTAAATCAATGTTATGCTAACTTTAGTTTCATATAATATATTTCTTAGTAAGATATTGTCTTTGTATATGAAAAAAACTGAGTCCTAATGAGCAATATAGTTTAGTATCGGCTATTTACGTATTCGTGATTGGACGGTTGAAACATGACATTCGTCGCCATTGTTCGTTTAACCATCTCATTTCTGCATAAGTAGTAAGTACCTCATTATTTTACAGGCTTTCAAAAGGCAAGCTTTACAACGTCTCAAAAAGGCAGAAAGCTTCTATGGTTTGTAGGGTACACATACCATCAAAAAAATGTTACCAAATCGTTTATTAATTGGGGCTGTTCTACGCAAAAATATTGCAAGGCGATTGTAAAAACGTGCGGAGACGATGTGATATTTTATGCTAAAGCTTTGCATAATCATAGCGCTTCGGAACGGAGTCGGAAGAATTTGAAGACATAAATAAGAAATGTATAATATTTAGTTATTTATTTATTTGGGAAACAAAACAGATACATCTCTATATAATAAAAATAATAAAACATAAAATAAACACATTGGAAGTATCCTCAAACAGTTTAACTGTAACTTCCAATAGCCATTTCGGTTTAACTGGCGATAAATTAAGACCTATTTAGACATTTCTACAGGGAGTTATGAATGCAATGCTTTTTAGAAAAATCCTTGCTTAACATGTGATAAAATAAAATTATTTAACAAATTTAACTCTTATTTATTACGAGTAAACCAATATGAAATTGTTAACTGTCACGATGACACAGTCTTTTGTAATAATTAACTTTTAATGAACCACGAGTTAACAGTTGAGTAATCCTTAAGTTAAATAATCGGGCATTCATTAGATTAGAGCGAATGTTGTAAATATGTTACATAAATAAATACATATTAATTTTTATAGCTATATATAATATATATATAAAGAATAATGTTATTTATTAAATGGGCCTTTTTTTAACATTTCCGGTGAGTTCAAAGACATAACTGATGGGTGGGTAACTAACTATAAGTTAGCTACTCAATATCTATACAGTCGGAAAGTTGGCCAGAGAATTACACAAGACGGCCATAGCGTTTACTTATAACAATTTAATGAAATAACCTATGTAGAGGAAGGTGTCCTTCAACCTAAAGTGCGGTTAGCAAAGACCGGACTGTAGCTGTCAGGGGCTGATGTCAAAATACTATACAGCACTTGAATACATATATGTTATAACGTCACCGTACCTACTGATTGTAATCGCATATTATACGTCGTCACTCATTTATTTATTAAAGTTCACCACATCATATACAATGCTATATCTACAGTATATGTTATAAGCTATCTTTTCTAAAATTTATGTCAATTATGATTAAGTTACAGATAAATATTTAAAACTATTTGTTTATAGATTTTTTCTTTCAGGAACAGTTCCGCGATACACCTGGTCACGTCAAGGCAACGCAATCATTGTACTAGGAGAATATAGATTCAAGAAGCGTTCAAAACATATAAACCAGAGACAAGAGAGCCACTGGGTTTGCAACAAGAGCGATAAGGGGTGTAAAGCGAAATTAACGACGGTCAACGATGCTATTATAAAACTTTACAATGTACATACACACGAAACCTTCAAGAAACCCAAATGAAACGGGTTAATTAGTCTAACACTGTTTTATCTTAAGCATTCATTTGTCTCTTTCTGACTCAGTTGTGTTGAGAGAGACTTCCTTTTGCGAACTAGCGAACTATCGAATACCGGTTGGGGTCTTACCTGGGAGATCGACCTCCAATTGTTTAAAAAAGATTATACTCCTCCTTCAAAGGCTGCCATCCCACTAAAATGGGAGTCCATGGTCTGCGAGGACTAACCTTATGCCTCGTAGGCTCGTTTCTATCCTATAAGAAAAGAAAGAGATGTATGATAACTATGTCAATATCTCCAAGTGGCAGGTCAATTCTGTCGAACTATTTTGTACTATGTATTTTTTTACCTGCTATTATCCCTATGCTATCGACAAAGACAACGAGATTTTGATACTGTTCTGTCTGGCCAGTGCAATATGATGAGATAAAACAGTGTGATACATTTTAATTTCAGTTATTTTGTTTGCTTCGATTACTAGATTGGTTATACCCCAAAGATGTTTTAGTAATTATTTTAGGTTACTTAAAATGTGTAACGAGAAAATTCGTCGTAAATAAACAATTATGTAATCAAACATTCCAATATTGTTAAGGAACTGTTGTATTATAATAATAAATAATATTTTAATATATATGTTTTTCTAAGATCCTTATAAATTGAATTTTGCGTATCTCAAGCCGAAACCGGAAGACTTCTTTTTCTAAAAAGCAAAATTAATACGCAATTTTCTTTACACTATGACTGAACTATCTAAACGATCGGTCATAGTGAACGATATACGAATAGCGATAGTTATGATAGATAGATAGGGACCTTCAATGTTGAATTTTATACAGCGAACACATACAAGAAATTGCATACAAGCATATCATAATCGCTTTCGCTATTTGGGTTTTCAGAGTACCATATGTTTCATAAAATTATTGCAAAGCCCTTTGCTTAATTAGAAAAGGATAATAATGATATTTTACGTATGTAAATTTTTTTTGTATTTTTTAGAACTAATCATAGACAAGACTGGAAAAATCTTAATGCTTTCTGGATATAAATTTCGGATCCATCGCTCGACTGGGCCAAAGGTCAGATGGCAGTGTTCACTTCAACATCGTAACTGTCGAGCGTCAATAATAACATATGATAATGAAATAATTAAATGTAACAACGTTCATAACCATTCGAAGGGTTTTTACCTTTAATTCACAATTCGACATTTACCCCGAACGACATCAGCGTATTACGTACTACTACTACTACGACTATCTTGTATACAAGAATGTCGGGATCAGAAGCGCTGTTGCTATATGAAGTTGCAGAGTTTTAGACCTTTGACGTCATTTTGCGTCTATCCCAATTTAATGTCAGTACCAGTCTGAGTAACCAAAATGACGAATTATAGTGCAATTTTAAGTTTCATAAAATTTAGATTAAATTGCAGTAATTCCTCCGGAGATCTATGATGGACTAAGATGTTAATAAATATTTTGTAAGTTTGTCCATTTAGACTTATTAACGTTTTGAGCGACTTGAATCGTTTCCACGTCTTAATTAAATTAATTATGTTAATCAGAACGTTAACAGTGCTTTCAGAAACTGGGGAAAACTGGGCGTGTTCTAGTGCGATAAATTAAAATACGAAATGAGTTAATAAAACATGTTTGAATGTAATAATGATTTTTATGGACTTTTACAAAATTAAACAATATCTAATAACTATTTCGCATGTATTATAAAAAGGTTAGTACACAACCATGTTCCTATCAAATAGAGAGTGAACGACGATAAAAAATAAAATAAAAACATTTTTTACAATATTTATTATACAGTCAATTTAAACATAAAATACACCACGAATGTATAAATTAATATTTAGCCTAGAATAAAACAAATCATAAAATCAATAGACACCTTGGACTTGGAACCATAAACAAAGACGCAACAAGTCTGTCTCCATCCAAATTCTTTGTAAATTGTCACGTAGTCACGTGAAAACATGTCATAGGCCAGTGTCATACAACTTCGAATTACGATTACCGATTAAGCCTACCACGACCACGATGGCGTTTGCAGATGTGGTAGTGACTCAGCATAAGAATTTGACCATTTTTCGTATAGGCAGCTGCGCGGCAATATTTGTCAATACATCGCCAGTAGTCTTGCTCAATTTCTCGGTAAACGAAGCCTTGGTAGCTCATACGCTTTAATCCATCCTCAAAATAGTTTACTAAAAAAATGTTAATGTTAATAAAGAATACTTTCCAACACACAAATAAACAGTATTAACAATATTAACCTACATAGTAATAATAATTAAAAATTGATTATTGATCTTTGGTCCCTGTGGCAGCGTATCTTTAACGTCAGCATTTCCTAGCTGTATTGCGATACGTATTCTTTGAGCGAGGAAAGCACCAGCTCTGTGGTAACCATTAATTATATTATATTATGTTTTGGTGTACAATAAATATACTGGCCGTTTTCATCGTTATTATATACAGACCTTATAAATTCACAACGTCAGAGTTCATTGACAATTTAAAAATCTAATGAAAGAAAAAAAAGGAATAATAAAAATAATAATAAATAAATAATAATAATAGGAATAATAAATTTATAAAGGAATATTTTATTTGAGTACGAAAACGAGATACTGTGTGGCGGAGAAGTATGCTAATTTAGTTAAATACATGTATGCTACGATTTCTGTCGGCCTCCTTAGCAGCAGTTGCCAGATTAGACATATGTGTAACATATTATGAAGCATGGTGTAATGGTTGCCTACAATTTCCTTGTAAACCAAATCTTGGTTAAGGTTTGAAAATTATAATTTTTGATTAGATTTATATTGGATCTGGAATATCAACCTTTATCATATTGGTCGTCTTTTTAACCTACAAAAAGTTGTCTCCACCAATCAATTCTTAATTGTATTTCAACATGCACTGTACTGTATACACATAATTTCTGTGCACGATTAAATAACATATGTATTGAATAATTACATTGTCAAAAGTATGTTACAGAGTAGTAAATCCGCGTGGCAGAAGTGTGTCTCATACAAATCACAGTGTCTCCCGCTACCTCAGCTTGCGTATAATCCATAATATAACGAAAAAATTATATGATGACACAAATTTAAACATATCTTTTAACTCCTAAATATCCTATAGTACGGAGGTAGCAACGTTTGAAAAGAAAGAATTTTAGGTCAGCTGATTTTGTGATATGTCTTCCTTCTTGCACTTCCGTTAGAGTTGGGTCTGGCTGGCGGTAGCGGTTGGTTCATTAGTGCGCATCCTATCTGTCAGGTAATAATCCTGGATTTTAAAAGCATTTTAAGAAGTAATTTTTGATTTTTCCTTTTTAAATACGTCTTGACATACTTTTTTATTGCCAGAATTTTTCACTTGTAATGAGACGATTTTAATTGTATTTTTATAAAAATTTAAAGCATTTAGAATGTCTGTAATTTTAATATTATGTTATTTAAATATAAGAAAAACTGAAATGAATTAGACATTAATGTTGTTAGCTTGAATTAAAATGATAGTATTGAGGATAATGATTTAAGAAGTAATTTTGTTTACTTTTTAAAACTATGACATACTTTTTTATTGAGAATTTTTCACGGCTAATATGTGCCAGACGCATTTTAAGTTTTATTTTTATAAAAATTTCAAAGCATTTTAGAATTCTGTAATTTTAATATTATGTTATTTAAATATAAGAAAAACTAAAAATAATTTGCAGACATTAATTCGATTGTTAAGTTGAAATAAAATGAAAAAGTATTAGTATGATGAAGATTGCATTTTAAGAAGCGTAATTTAATTTTCCTTTTTAAATAAGTCTACCTGACATATTTTTTGCAATTTTCACATTGTAACTATTGCTGCGCGATTTTAAGTTTTTTTTTTATAAAAATTTCAAAGCATTTTAGAATGTCTGTAATTTTAAATTATATTTAAATATAAGAAAAACTAAAAATGAATTTGCCAGACATTATTGTTGTTAAGTCTTGATAAAATGAAAAAGTATTGCAGTATGATGAAGCATTGCATTTTAAGAAGCGTAATTTTTGCGTTTTCCTTTTTAAATACGTCTACCTGACATACTTTTTTTATTGCCAGACATTTTTCACATTGCTAACTATGTGCCAGACGCGATTTTAAGTTTTTTTTTTTATAAAAATTTCAAAGCATTTAAGAATGTCTGTAATTTTAATATTATGTTATTTAAATATAAGAAAAACTGAAAATGAATTTGCCAACATTAATTCGATTGTTAATCTTGAATTAAAATGAAAAGTATTGCAGTATGATGAAGATTGATTTTAAGAAGCGTAATTTTGTTTTCCTTTTTAAATAGTCTATGAATACTTTTTTATTGCCAGACATTTTTCACGTTGTAACTAGTGCCAGACGGATTTTAAGTTTTATTTTTATAAAAATTTCAAAGCATTTTAGAATGTTGTAATTTTAATATTAGTATTTAAATATAAGAAAAACTAAAAATAATTGCGACATTAATTGTGTTAAGTCTTGAATTAAAATGAAAAAGTGCAGATAAGATTGATTTAAGAAGGTAATTTTTGGTTTTCCTTTTTAAAAGTCTACTGAAACTTTTTTATTGGACATTTTTCACATTGCTAACTAGTGCCAGCGGATTTTAAGTTTTTTTTTATAAAAATTTCAAAGCATTTAAGAATGTCTGTAATTTTAATATTATGTTATTTAAATATAAGAAAAACTGAAAATGAATTTGCCAGACATTAATTCGATTGTTAAGTCTTGAATTAAAATGATAAAGTATTGCAGTATGATGAAGCATTGCATTTTAAGAAGCGTAATTTTTGCTTTTTCCTTTTTAAATACGTCTACCTGACATACTTTTTTTATTGCCAGACATTTTTCACGTTGCTAACTATGTGCCAGACGCGATTTTAAGTTTTATTTTTATAAAAATTTCAAAGCATTTTAGAATGTCTGTAATTTTAAATTATTATTAAATATAAGAAAAACTAAAAATGAATTTGCCAGACATTAATTCGATTGTTAAGTCTTGAATTAAAATGAAAAAGTATTGCAGTATGATGAAGCATTGCATTTTAAGAAGCGTAATTTTTAATTTTTCCTTTTTAAATAAGTCTACCTGACATACTTTTTTTATTGCCAGACATTTTTCACATTGCTAACTATGTGCCAGACGCGATTTTAAGTTTTTTTTTATAAAAATTTCAAAGCATTTTAGAATGTCTGTAATTTTAATATAATGTTATTTAAATATAAGAAAACCTAACAATGAATTTGCCAGACATTAATTCGATTGTTAAGTCTTGAATTAAAATGAAAAAGTATTGCAGTATGATGAAGCATTGCATTTTAAGAAGGTAATTTTTGATTTTTCCTTTTAAAACGTCTACCTGACATACTTTTTTATTGCCAGACATTTTTCACGTTGCTACTATGTGCCAGACGCGATTTTAAGTTTTATTTTTATAAAATTTCAAAGCATTTTAGAATGTCTGTAATTTTAATATTATGTTATTTAAATATAAGAAAAACTGAAAATGAATTTGCCAGACATTAATTCGATTGTTAAGTCTTGAATTAAAACTATTGAAGAATCATTATCGTGTGAAGAACACGAAGAAGCTGATTCTAGGATAATTTTTCATATTTGCCAAATCGATTTTGACGCAGAAGTTGTTATACGCTGTTCTGATTCTGATATTTTAATTATACTTCTGGGAAATATGGATCACCTGAAAAAATCTTTGAAAATTTGGATAAATATGGGTTTGGAAATCATAGGTTAATAAACATCAATGAATTGTACCGAATTCTTGGTGACTCTTTATGCAAAGCTTTACCATGCTTCCACGCATACCGGATGTGATTACACGCCAGCTTTTTTTAGAAAAGGCAAAGTTAAGCCTTTTAAAATATTAGAAAATTCTGAGGAATACCAGATAGCTTTTGATAATATAATTTCGGATGATAAGAAGTACTTGAAACTACGTTTGTAACCCTGAGAAATTTATTTGACAAATGTATGGAGTTAAAAATTGTTCGATTGTTAATGATTTCGATTTCATTTATTTTCAAGTACGTTTAAGTCAAAAAATCAGATGAGAACTTTGACAAAAAATTTCGAAACTTTGACTCATCCAGTTTGCCACCCTGTAAGTGGAATTGAACAGCATTTATTGAGGGTTCGTTACGTGACGAAAATTTGGAGAAATGTCACTCAAAACATCCAACATCTTTATCTTCAATGGCTTTTGGGTGGACCATTAACGGTGACAAATATGATTTTATTTGGTTTTTGGGAGATAATTACCATCCTCATTGCAGATATTATTGTTCAAGTGTGTTAAATGGAAATTTATCAATAATAACTAAAATGTTTAATAACGAACAAGAAAAATTACACTGTTTATTTTTTTTCTGTTGCAGATGATTTAGAAGATAACGAAAGTTCCCAGAAGATATATGAATGACACCGACAAGACAGCGACGATGATGATGATGATTATAAGATGCCCTTTTTTGTGACGTCACTATAGGCTAAAACAACTTGTAAAACTTAATATTAATTATTCATAACTTACATTTGTATTAGGACAATTTAAATAAAGTTTGATTATTAATTTTAATCAAATTTTATATTCCTTTTATGCTCGTACTACAAGCATTATACTGCAATACTTTTCATGACTTTTACATTTGAATTGAAGGCTTAACAATCGATTAATGTCTGGCAAATTCATTTTCAGTTTTTCTTATATTTAAATAACATATTAAAATTACAGACATTCTAAAATGCTTTGAAATTTTTATAAAAATAAAACTTAAAATCGCGTCTGGCACATAGTTAGCAACGTGAAAAATGTCTGGCAATAAAAAAAGTATGTCAGGTAGACGTATATAAAAAGGAAAAATAAAAAATTACGCTTCTTAAAATGCAATGCTTCATCATACTGCAATACTTTATCATTTTAATTCAAGACTTAACAATCGAATTACTGCAAATTCATTTTCAGTTTTTCTTATATTTAAATAACAAATATTAAAATTACAGACATTCTAAAATGCTTTGAAATTTTTATAAAAAAAAACTTAAAATCGCTCTGGCACATAGTTAGCAACGTGAAAAATGTCTGGCAATAAAAAAGTATGTAGGTAGATTATTTAAAAAGGAAAAATTAAAAATTACGTTCTTAAAATGCAATGTTCATCATACTGCAATACTTTTTCATTTTAATTCAAGACTTAACAATCGAATTAATGTCTGGCAAATTCATTTTTAGTTTTTCTTATATTTAAATAACAATATTAAAATTACAGACATTCTAAAATGCTTTGAAATTTTTATAAAAATAAAACTTAAAATCGCGTCTGGCAATAGTTAGCAACGTGAAAAATGTCTGGCAATAAAAAGTATGTCAGGTAGACTATTTAAAAAGGAAAACGCAAAAATTACGTTCTTAAAATGCAATGCTTCAAACTGCAATACTTTATCATTTTATCAAGACTTAACAATCGAATTAATGTCTGGCAAATATTTTCAGTTTTCCTTATATTTAAATAACAAATATTAAAATTACAGACATTCTAAAATGCTTTGAAATTTTTATAAAAATAAAACTTAAAATCGCGTCTGGCACATAGTTAGCAACGTGAAAAATGTCTGGCAATAAAAAAGTATGTCAGGTAGACGTATTTAAAAAGGAAAACGCAAAATTACGCTTCTTAAATGCAACTTCATCATACTGCAATACTTTATCATTTTAATTCAAGACTTAACAATCGAATTAATGGCAATTTCATTTTCCTTATATTTATACAATATTAAAATTACAGACATCTAAAATGTTTGAAATTTTTATAAAAATACAACTTAAAATCGCTCTGGCACATAGTTAGCAACGTGAAAAATGTCTGGCAATAAAAAAGTATGTCAGGTAGACGTATTTAAAAAGGAAAAATCAAATTACGCTTCTTAAAATGCTTTTAAAATCCAGATTATTACCTACAGATAGGATGCGACTAATGAACGCAACCGCTACCGCAGCCAACTGCCAGACTCTACCGGAAGTAAGAAGGAAGACATATCAAAAATCAGCTGACCTGGAATTCTTTCTCGAAAACTTGACCCCTATCCTACCTATCATGTAATAGCAACCATTATTTTTTATGACTTTTACTAAAATATTCAAAAAATATCAAATATTTGTATCCTACAACCTGATGTTTTATTTTGTAAATTCTGTCACGTGGGTTATCCTTCGAAGAACGCGTTTGTGCCGCTCGTCTTTGTTGCCTGCGATTGGAGGTTTAGACTTCCTGGACCCTTGGTACGCTTTCCCTTCTGAGATCAAGAGACAGCGCGTCAATCGCCCGGAAGCTGTTAAAGATGCGTGTCTTTATTCGGCTACCGCTTCGTCACATAAGTATTTTATTCAATTTTTTTTAAATGTACACCTCCGTCACATGAAAAATCTGCCACGTGTTTATTGTGACGGAGTGGTAGGAGTGCGTGACGGAGTGGTAAAACAAACAATATTATTGTGTTTTATTTAAATGCTGAATCCGAGAAATACTGAAATAGAAACACTAGTTATTATGGTAATTATTCCTACTGAAAGTATTACAAATATTTTTCTATCTTCTCGTATGTTAAGGTACTTATTACTTATTTCCTTTTTCCAGACACCACCATGGCAAAAAAGGAGAGATTAACACCAGCAGAAAGACGGCGGCGTTATCGGGAGAAACGAAAAAATGACCCTGAGAAGGCAGCTGAAATAAAGCGTAAGGATTTAGAAAGATACCATGCTCGTAAGAAGCTAGTGGCTGAAATGAGCATACAAGAGCACCGAATGAAAAAGCGAATATGGCAAGAAGCAAATAAAAGAAGAAGGATGAAGAAAATTATGCTACTTTTAAACACGCCGGGTCCATCATCATTACCAGAAATCCTACGAATGACTCCATCTGCAACACTGACTCCCTCTGAAGTGTCTACTCGTAGTTTAAGAGAAAGAAAGAAAGTGAAAAGATAAATAGAACAAAACACAGAGATAATATTAAGTTTCAAGAAAAAAAAAGACCAGTTAGAAAAGAATATATAATATATTAGATTGTTTAAGCGCTTAAAATGTTTTGAGTATATGATCAAACTATCCAGATATAAACTCACAAATCAGAATAAATCAGATTTCTAATCATCAGAGACCTTACTACGTACCTTGAAATGACTCTGAGGTGCCAAAACTAACACAGCGCACGCTTATAACAACTCTAAGCTACACTCTCAAATACATGCGCACACACACCCATTCACACACTCACACATACTTAATGTCTTATAAGACTCGTGTTTAATTAGTTGTAACGCTAAACCTACTTTTTCTCAAGAAACTGTTTTAAACATGTACCATGTACCACTGAGTAATTGTTATCTAGTCACAACACTGAGACTCCCTAGCGATATAAGGGTATATTCAACATTTGACAAATAAAACAATTATTAGATAGGTATATATTTTATTTATTACACAATACCAAAACTTTGAATTATTCCATCGAAGTAAAGTTTTTTAAAGATGGCAAGATTATTTGTCAATGTTTGCCATGAAACATTTTACACGTTTTATATACAAATATAATTAATACATAAAAACTAGTTGTAGTCATGTTTCAATCGCCAGTAGAATTATTAATATTAATAAAATAATAAATAGTGTAATCAATATCTACATTTAAAATATACATTGTATATAAGAAAGGAGCAGAACGATTACTTCTTACAATCTTATTTACCCTTATATCCTCACTTTGCTAGGAAATAATAATTAATAAAGCTATACACAGACTTCGAAACAGAAAATGTTTGGGAAGGCCTTAATAATTTTTTTTTATCTAGATTTCCATAAAGCGTCTACACACGGCCCTAAAATCAGAGGCAATGTCGGGGAAGTGGTAAGGAACCCTACATTGCCTCGTGTGTAGGCAAATCGTAGCCTAAATTTACGGTTTTCGCGGCATCTCGCGATCAACAAGTAGTCTGCAAGGTCTGTTACGTAGTGACTGGCAGGGACGTGTGTAGAGTATGCTACTGCCGATTCGAACTACGAGCAGATTTCATCCCCACCTCAATTGTCCCGATATCGCCAATGATTTTAGGGGCGTGTGTTGACGCTTTTACATTATTTTTCTATTCCATAATATGGAAATCTACTAATAAATAATAATTACCGTAATCCTGACACAATCCAATTGAAATATATATTTTTATAATAGTTATTTTATTATCTTAGCGCAGATCGTTTTAGGATCGCCCAATACAAACCCTAAATACCACCCGAACCCATTTCCCAGTTACCAAGTACTGGCGTAGGTAATCTATTTCCTTATTGAAAATTCTTTAAAATTAAAAATTTTGATCTACATAACTTGAAGATCGCTTTTCACTTCTATTCTAAAAGATATCAAGTCTTTAGCGGTTTTCCTGGATGGCGGGTGATTGTGTTCGTTTTTCATATGAACAATGACATGATCGTTTGTCATGATAGATGATAAGCAGCCTCTGTTGGTATGGGAGGAGCATTGCCACCTTCGAATGAGAACGCCATAGTTGTCCTTTGTGTGCTTCAGGGAATATCTGTACCCACTGAAGACAACAATAGGGTTGCCGCGCTTGGAGTGTATCATATATGCTGCAATAAATTTACACGTAATATTATTATTTGTTAGAACCTAAGTCAATCTTTGAGCATTTTTTGTTTTGGTTATTTACTCAAGAATGAGTACGCTTTCTAAGAACAGTCCGAAACTTCGGGATTTCTGGTTTTCCACAACACTGGTTTGTGGCAGTAAAGGTCATTACAATTAATAGGATTTAAAAGTAATATGTTATTCTGGTCAGATTCAGTTTTTCGAACAAAAATAGTATTAATGATATAAGTCATTAAATTACATACTGGTAATAAAAATATAGATTTTATTCTTAATTTTTTTTTTATGTAATAGGAGGCAAACGGGCAGAAGGCTCACCTGATGGTAAGTGATACCGCCTCCCATAGACACTCACAATGCCAGAAGGCTCGCAAGTGCGTTGCTGGCCTTTCAAGAATTGGTACGCTCTTTTCTTGAAGGACTTCTTGATAATTTCCTTGTAAATGCACTGATGTAGTAGAACTACAGAATTTCTTAACTGTTCTGTGGTTAAAGTCTGATTTTATGTTTTTTGTATCTTATTATCAGTGTAAAATTTATAGTGGATCATGGAAAACAAAACAAAAATTATGAAATCAATTTTTTATTTAATTATACATCAACTTTACAATTATAGATTTATTCTAATACTAGCGGACCCGACAGACGTTGTCCTGTCTGAACTATGAATATTGATTTCAAATTGGTATAATTAATAAAAAAATATTTCAGAAACAAAGTGTTTATTATTCTAATGCTTTATGTTATACAACATTGTTTGTTTGTTTTTCTGGCTCGCATATTATTATATTATCACTATAATAACTCCGATCTAAGCATTTATTTTAAACGATATTCATTTTTCTTACATCCTCTTTGACGATATTTGCAGCACGCATTCTGTCAATGTTATGTCAAACGCCATAAGGTTACATCAAAAAGTTCGAATTGTATGGTGGTTAAGTATTCTTAAATTTTCTAATTTTCCGCGCATTTTTTTTTTCTTTTTTTCTTTTATAAGAACCTTCTCCTGACAATTACAAACACAACAAAAAAAACAAACATATAGCGACAAATCGGTCAAGACGTTTTCATGTTATGTCGTGACAACGGAAAACGGGTTTCATTTTTATATATACTGCTCAAAACAATTACGGGAACAAAACTTTAAAGTAGAACTAAACTTTTTACTTAAGGTTTTAATTATTACTGGCCACTAGATAATGTTAAGGCATTGTCGAAGAAAATAAAAAAACAAAAGAGCATCGGCGTTTTGGTTAGTAGTCCTATAATAAAGTGGCAGTGTATCTAGAAACACCTTAAAACAAAGTGACTTCTTTGAATTTTCATTACTTTCTAATCACAGAAAACACATTTTAAGTAGTTTTTTTCAATCTTTTGAGTATTAATAGAAATTTAAGTGAGCCTTTTGAGTATTGTTATTCATTGAAGCGAGTGAGTTTAGGTCATAATGCCAGATCTGACTGAATTGCATGTCTCCCGAGCTATCGCTTTGCTTGAAGAGGGTCGAACTATGCGTTATGTAGGAAATGATCTAGGAGTAGCCCCTTCTGTTATCTACAGACTTTGGAAGCGATACCGTGAGACGGGAGAATACTCACGAAGGCGTGGTCAAGGTCGAAAGAGAAAAACTACACGTTTGCAAGATCGCTACATCGTCAACTGTGCTTTACGTAACCGCACCACAACTGCAAGAGATCTACAAAATACACTAAGGACGGCTACTGGTGTAGAAATTTCCGACCAGACGGTAAGAAATAGGTTGTTGGAAGCCAATCACGCCGACCAGTTCGGGCTGTGCGTCTAACAATTCAACATAGACAAGCTCGCCGACAGTTCGCGCAAAATCACGCTAATTGGCAACTTCGACATTGGAGGCCAGTGCTTTTTACTGACGAATCACGATTCCGTCTAACACGTTGCGATGGTCGCCTCCGTGTTTACAGACGCCCAGGCGAGCGATACAGTGCAGCAGCAGTCCAGGAATATGACAAATTTGGATGTGGCTCTGTGATGGTTTGGGGCGGAGTTAGTTTGGACGAGCGCACAGATCTCGTCGTTGTTCCCGGGCGCTTGTGTGCTCAAACTTACATTGAAAATGTGCTCGAAGATCATGTTTGGCCCGCAGCATATGGTATGGGCCCAGATTTTCTTTTAATGCAAGATAATGCCAGGCCGCATACTGCAGCCATCACGTCAAATTACTTACGACAGCAGGAAATCCGTGTAATGGAGTGGCCTTCCATGAGCCCTGACCTAAATCCAATTGAACACATTTGGGACTTGCTTGACAGGCGCATCCGGAAGCGTCCGATTGCACCTCAAACACTGCAGCAGCTCACTGAAGCGTTGATTGAAGAATGGGAGCGAATTCCACAAGAAGATATTCGGAGGATCATACGAAGCATGCCGCGTCGTTGTCAAGCCGTGATTAGGGCTCATGGAGGCCACACACGTTACTGAAAGTCACTAAAGACGAATATTCAAACGATATAAGAATATTTCTTTGATGGACCTTTTTTATCACCAATTAGTTTTTCGTCTACAATGCACATTTTATTTTTTTTTAATAAAAAAAATACAAATTGATTTTTTTTATTAATTGTAGTAATTAACAAATTAACAAGGTAAAAAATAGCGTACAAGTTAATTTAAATCTAATTTTAGTTTAAGCAATAGAAAGGAGAAAAATCTTGTTCCGCTAATTGTTTTGTATAATAGATTACAGTTCAATTACACATATATAATTGGAGTTTTTACACTATTTTAATTGTTAATATAACTTTTTGCTATGGTTATGGCAGACAGACTACGTAAAGCCTTTACCTGAAGGTTTTACATATAAATATACATTTATGTGCAACACAACATAATAGCGTCATATGTGTACATACCATTATTCTTTTTATACACCTAGGACTAGGGCGGAATCAGGGGCGGTCATAACTCACAACTCCAAGAGATGTGCACATTTCCACCTCGAATATCAAATGGTACTATAGACCAGTGCAGATAGCCTTTAAAATAAATAAAAAGTGAAAAAAATTACAGTAGGATGAAACCCATTAGAAAAGCAGGGGAATTTGACCAAACCGAAAGGAAAAATAAATTACGGTCGATCTGAGGTCGGGAAGGGGTAGGGGGGGTAGTTTTAAGGGTAAAAAACGGTTTATCTCGATTTCCGGCAAAACCACAAGTCCTATCGAAGAAAGTTAAATGGCAAAGTTGTAGGTAATAAAAAGATCTAAAACTTTTGTATTCACACATTTTTCACATAACCTCAAAATTGGTGTGAAAAATTAAAAAAAACAAGTTTTTGGTTTTTTATTTTTATCATTTACAAAAATTTATTTTTTTAAACGAAATTTGGTGAAAACTTACCTTATTATGTCCCAAATATACTGTAATTTATTTGATTAAAAATATTTATTTTTTCACCTTATTTTGAATTATTAATATCGAAAAAACACCCTAATTTTCAATCGAAAATTCTGACGTCAAAATTTCAGCTTTTTTCAAAAAGTTGGTGTGCTTTCAGTTCGGTGAAATCTCTACTTTCCTATGGTAAAAATAGTAGAACCTCTATAAGTCGAACATCAAGGGAGACGCCAAAAAATTCGAGTTATAGAGTTTTCCATTATGGAGGATTTCGACTTAGGCGGATTTTGATTCGACATAAAGAGTTTGAGGTTTATTCTTATAAATTGAACACCTGACACAAAGCAAGCAAACACGTGTTTCCATGAGTGATAAATTTATTATTGTATACTCCTAAAATGTTTTCTAAGAAACAATAGTGTACTCACATTGTCGGCAAGTTCTTAAAGTCGGTAACTTATTTTTGTTCGAACAATAGAGATAATAAATTCCAAATAATCAAGTTGTAAAGGTTGTAAAATAAAACGTTCCTATGTTCGAGATACAGAGGTCAAATTTAATTTTTCGAGTTAAAATATGTACCAAAATGGCTTGGAGGGACTCGGTGATTATTTCGATTAACAGAGGTCAAGATTTCAAGTAATGGAGGTTTTGTGTTTTAAGGGAAGGGAAAAAACATTTTTTCGAATTTGGAGGTTTTTGACTTATGAGTTGATTAAGAGGTTTTGTATATATATATATATATATATATATATATTACCATAGTAAATCTTCTCAGAAAACGCAAAAAATCGTATGCAGTAACGCCCAGACCTGTCATCCCCTTCCTTACTTCTCTATGAATCTTCTTTAAATTATTTAATTTTGACGTCAGAATTTTCGATTGAAAATTAGGGTGTTTTTTCGATATTAATTCAAAATAAGGTGAACAAATAAATATTTTTAATCAAATAAATTACAGCGTATTTGGGACATAGAAAGGTAAGTTTTCACCAAGTTTCGTTAAAAAAAAAAAAAAATATTTTTTTAAAAGATAAAAATTAAAAACCAATAACTTGGTTTTTTGAATTTTTCACATAAATTTTGAGGTTATGTGAAAAATGTGTGAATACAAAAGTTTTAGATCTTTTTATATCCTACAACTTTGCCATTTAACTTTCTTCGATAGGACTTTTAGTTTTGCCGGAAATCGAGATAAACCGTTTTTTACCCTTAAAACTCCCCCCCTACCCCTTCCCGACCTCAGATCGCCCGTAATTTATTTTTCCTTTAATTTTTATAATATTCTCCTCCTTTTCCAATAGGTTTCATCCTACTATTATTTTTTTAGGATTCAAAAATTATCGGCACTGGTCTACTAGTGAAAGTTTAGCATATTTTTCATGAAAAATCAGGGATTTTCTAATACGTGATTATGGTTATCAGTTGCTGATGATGAAAGTTTACCATCTATAGTATACAGAGAAGCTTTACAACCACTATTCCTCTTCCGGCACGACCATCGCACTTTGGTCCTATTTCCTAAAGTCTTTTTAGAATGAACTGTATAGAATGCACCATCCATTGATAGCAGCAGGTGTCCATTTGTTTTCGTAAAGATTTCGACTTTTCCTTAAAATAATCGAAATAATTATTAAGTGTTCTGGTTTGTCGTATCTGTGTAAATCGTGGGCTGATTTAATTTTATTATTAGGCTTGTTTGCAAGAGAACGTGTCAAGCACTTCAGACACACTTCCATTAAAAGCGAAAAGCTTTAGTTTGATAGAGCGAATATAGGTTATCAAATGATATTCACATGTTCTGTAAAACAATACGCAAACAGTCCTCAAGGCACCTACGTGAATCTTGCAATATAAAAAGGGATTTCTTTTCTATTTCCCATCATTCGATCAGCTGTTTTCAATCCTCCATCTGCCTTTCTGTTATCGGTTTAAAATGTCCAAACTGGTTATTGTATTTTTGATTCTGTGTGGTGAGATTTTATATACAAAATGATATTTAACATAAAATATTTAACAAAGTTTTAATTTGATTTTAAGTGAATGAGTTCGATGCACTAAATATACATATTTGCATATTTCTTACATAGAGATTTTAAAGTCAAATTGATTACCACAAATTTATTATGTTTAGTATTTCAGGTTTAAATGAAACTGAAAAAAAGTAAAAATAGGAAATCTTCCATACATCACAAAAATATTTTTTATAAGTAATTAATTAGTGAAACCTTTTAATAGTGGTGACCATGTGGGCGGTGGCTCTAAATTGCCAGTCCTGTGGTGACGAGTGCGCACCAGCCTGCGGTACCAGATACTTTAGAACTTGCTGCTTCAACTACTTAAGAAGGAAGAGGGGGTTTAATGCCAAGGTAGGTTCTATATATACGTTTGGTCTTTCATATTCATAATCATTTACCGGTTTAGTCTTATGATAGTTTTAATGTATACTGTACAGGCATATAGTACGTTTATGGGACGTACGTTTGAGGGGCCATTCTTTGTATTTCACTAAACTTCTAAACCAATTTTGCTGACTGATATAAATTGCAAATAACTGATGTATTCTTGTGAGAAGTGTCTCACACAGGAACATCGCATAATCATTGGTCTTTATATTCTGAATAAGTTATTTCTCGGCTTTTATGCCACTAATTGCGGCAAGTGATCAGTGTCGGCTAGTGGCTTCAGCGTGCGACTCTTATCCCTGAGTTCATAGGTTCGATCCCCGGCTGTGCACCAATGAACTTTCTGTGTGGGCATTTAACATTCGCTCGAACGGTGCAAGGAAAACATCGTGAGGAAACCGGCTTGCCTTAGACTTAAAAAGTCAACGGCGTGTGTCAGGCACAGAGGCAGCTCACCTACTTGCCTATTAGATTAATAAATGATCATAAAACAATATACAGAAATCGAAATCAATAATATTTTTTTATTAAGATTTGTTGCGGCTAGTATTTGTATATGTACATAAGATATACAGTAACATATACAGTACATTTGCTATAATTTACTATATATATATAATTATATATTATATGTGTCAGTATTTATTCAGTTAAACAGCTGAGGGACTTCGACTAATTTATTAATAAAAGTTATTTTGTTTACAGATGTATTCTCATTCCCGCAATGATCTTCCTCAAATTCTCCTCGAGAGCACCTGGAGCCAAGATCCAATCGATGTCTATTATTCTATATAATCTTAATCTCTATATATATAAAATACAAGTGAAAACAAAAAACAACAATTGTAAATAAAACGGATCAATAAATTTTAAATATTTAATTGTGTTTTAATTACGTAAATTTTGGAATATTAAAAAAAACTACGGTAGTTCCGAATAGTATATATTTTGAACAGCCATAATTTAAATATAATGTTGTTCCATGATAGATATTACCATACCGTCATTTGTTAGTGGGACTATCACACATTTAAAAGGTTCTAACAAACTAAACTTTTAATTCTAATCCTTAGTTTTGTCTAAGTTATCTGCTCTTGCTAATGCTAATCAAGCATTTTTTTTTATGATTATGTTGTGTGTAATTAAAATATATTTAATCTCTCTCATATTTTAACAAATTGCGCCTCCTCCGTATTAAGTTTATGCCTTAAATGTTGAGTCATGTGTATGATAGCCCGTTATATGATATATAATTTCGTCTTTATCCATGTATATTCGTGAATTGCATCCACGACAGTGATGGGTGGAACAACGCCAAATTGTGTAACCTGTCTTCAACGTGGTCTTCAATGAATAGGTGTATCCTAGGTGCATTATTAGTGGGTTACCCTTTTGAGATGTTATGTAATGAAAATCTGAAATAAAACAATTGTAATTCTATAATGAGGTCCAAAGCAATAAGATAGAAAATTTGTACATGGGGGTATTTCAGAAGCTGAATAAATTGATTCATAAAACTAAGATTATGGTATGCACAATAGTAAAAACATATACATACACAATATTTTAAATAAATTAATAAAATAATAATATTTAGGTCATGTGGTATCATTTGATGGTCTTCATAAGTTAAATAAATAATTACCCTGGGTAAAGAATATATAAATACGTAAATGTAAGTAAATTAGGCTGTGACTTAAGTATATATAAGTTTATGCATACCAAAAAACCAATAAATCAAGTTGAATACAACCACAACAGACACATCATTACCAGAAACAATTACCGATGGCAAAGTTTAGACAGTATACAATATTAAATAAAAGAAAGACACACTAGCATTAATCCTAGCCACATCTATCAGATCACTAGGGATACTCCCAAACTCACGTAGAATGTCGGCTTCAGTACGAAATAAATTGATCTTAGTTGTTTCTGTCTGCCTAGCAAACACATGACCTTCCTTCGTCCAAACAAATCTCCAACGGTGTTACTTGCATTTCTCTCGTAGCTTACCATAAAGTAAGCGATTGGCCTTTGTTAACCTCTCATTGATATAAATCGGCTTCGGGGTGTGTGATGGAAGGCTAAAATCAGCTGTTGATAAGTTACGTGTTTTAACAGCCATAATTTAAATATAATGTTGTTCAAGGAAAGATATTACTATACCGTCTTTTGTTAGTGGGACTATCACACATTTAAAAGGTTCTAACAAACTAAACTGGCATTAGTTTGTTATTTTATTAAATACTTATAATTATATATTAATCATTAGTTATGTCTAAGTTATCTGCTCTTGCTAATGCTTTTTTTATAATTATAAAGTTCACAAAAAAAGAGTGCGACTTTACATAAATAACAATCCATTCTAGCCTATACAATAATTATGGCTAATATGTAATATTATGTTGACTTAATTTTCTACAATACTAGTGAATAGCTTAAACTAAGGTAATGTTCATTAACAGTTTTAGTGTTCTATAATGTTTTGACACTATGTTCGTGTGTCCGAGATACCGCACTTGCACTTATATTCTCTACACTAGGTTTAGTTCTCTTCAGGCGTTTTATTCCTGTTGTATCAAGAAGTTTTTTGCCTCTAAGGCAAACCGTTTCGCCGTCTTTAGGACTGTATCCATATTAAGATCCTTGTGCATACTTTCATTTTTAATATACCATGGTGCATTGGCAATGTCCCGAAGAACTGTTCTGAAACCTTTATGTCTTCACTGTCAAGAACTACTCTTAGATCATGTTGGTGTTTAAGAAGGCCATAATTTTTAGGATGTTGGTCATTTTTGGGCATCAAATGTAGCATTTTTGTTGTTTACTAGCTGGCCTGGCGAACATCGTACCGCCTAACAGTCGATTCTTTATTTTTTTTAAATACTTATTCTGCTATTCGGGACACCGCGCCGGTATAGCTAGTAAGATCAAAAAAAGAAAGTTGATAAGAAAACAAATACATTATGTCAAAAAATTAAAATTTACCTTCCCGGAACCCCTCCACTAACTCTTGAACTTACATTGATATGGTATTAAAGTTCAAATTGACTTTTAAGTATTATTACGAATATTTTGTATGGGAATATAGAAAAGTGTTGTTTTTAGAATTTTTCACTCAATTTTTCTCTCCGTTAGAACCATCCTCGTACTTTAAGGAATATTATAAAAAAAGAATCAGACAAATCGGTCAAGCCGTTTTCATGTTATGTCGTGACAACGGAAAACGGGTTTCATTTTTATATATAGATATTATTTTGATCTAAAAGACATATTCTTTTGTGGAAAGCTTCTTAGCAGTTAAGATTTCGGTCCAGTTTTGTATCTTTGTTATCGTTTTGTTCCGACTTTTTTGACTTCAATACAAATTCCGCATGCGTAGAATGATCAAGTTACTAAGAGATATGCTCTACGCTTGCTTGGGTTGCACCACTGGCTTGTGATGATCTGTTTGGCTAGATTTATGTAATTTACTGGTTACCGTTGCTTTGATATGTTTATTATTTTTAATTTCTTGCATTTCTTTTGCAACGGTACACCCTCTGTAGCTTGCAGGATGTGTTCCTCAGCAGTGTAAGCACTTCGGTTATTATTTAAAGGCTTCAAGCAGTCTTTTGTTAAGTGTTTACCTGTGCACTTCACACACCTGGCTTCTTTTGCACAGTAGGTTTGAGTATGCCCATACGCTTGGCACCGTTTACACTGCGGTATAAGCTTCCTGGATTTTAAGGGATGAACTTTCACACAGCCTAGTATAGTTTTAATTTGGTAAATTTTCGTATATCCTCATCATGACAATATAAACATATTGAGCGGCTCTTTTTTTGGGTAGCTTATTTTATTAACAACGTAAATAATTTTTAAACCTGTTTTAAATAATTCATTATACGGGCAGGTTTACCACACACATGGAGAGTGCCACTTTTTGCCATGACGCGTATAGGGTCTCTCTTGCTTATTCTCATGGAAGCCATAGAAGTTTGTTTCGTGACAATATTTCAATATTTTTTCTATATGTTTCGCCGTCAGCAGCGATTATTTCACCACTTTGGCCATTTGTAATTTTTATAGAAAAAAAATTATTTTCAATCTCTTTTGACAGGTCATAAAGTTTGATAGTTTTTTATTTCACCTATTTTATGGAGGTGGTTCATGTAGTTTAGTTTTCTTACAGTGGATTTTTCTTCTGCCACTTGGGGTGACAGATTCAATTTCCTTTTCTACCTGGATTTTACACGTATCCACTCCGTTTCTCTCGCTAACTCTTCCTCATCTTTGCTATAGAGCGTCGGGGAGAGTATTGGGACTTTGAGTTCAGCAGTTCTTAGAGTTCTCAATTTTTTAGATCCTGTTGCAGTGTTTCAATTCTTCTCTGTAGATCTTGAACAATATTTTCTGATTTTGTTCTCAATTCAAGCTCTTCACTGCATTTTTTATATAAAAAATGTTATTTTTCCGTCATTGTAATATTATTAGGTGATTCCATGGTATAAGTATGTGTTGTATTTATTATTGATATTGTGTAACAAGCCTTAGCTGTTTTACAACAACTTTTTTTTATGATTATGTTTAGTATTAAAATATATTTCCCTCTGATATTTTAGCAGAATTATTACAAGTAGCCCCTCCTTCGTATTAAGTTTATGACTTAAATACTGGGTCATGTGTATGAAAGCCCTTCATACGATATATTATTTCGTCTTTATCCATGAATATTCGTGACTTGCATCCACGACAGTGATGGGTGGAGCAGCGCCAAATCGTGTTACCTGACTTCAACGTGGTCCACAATGAATAGGTATATCCTCGCTGCATTATTAGTGGGTAGCCCTTTTGAGATGAAACGTATTGAAAATCTGAAATAAAACAATTGTTCTAAAATGAGGTCCTTGTGATAATTTTAAACAAAATGGAGTGTTTCGTTTGATTATCATTGGTCAAACCGATTGCGTGTTTGTGATTGGATTACACGTGTTGACCAATTAGAAACTAACTAATATACGGGCCGTACTACACGTACGTAATACGTAATACGTGTATGTAATGTACGGGCCCACAAGAGAAAAAAATCTGTAATGGTGGAGCGTATTCAGAATACATTTACGAGATACATTTACACGAAATTATATGGATGGTCTTAGGTATGGTAGGATACAACAAGTTAGAGGTATGGAGGGAACTTACTATCAGATTATATTTTTTAAGGTCTTTAGAGGTAAAATATATACGGAAATGTTGGAACGACTGGGGCTGCGTGTGCCAAATATTCACACTCGGCGTGGTAAGCGGTCGCAATTGCTTGCAGTGCCTCGAGAGCGTACAAATTACTCAGCGAAGCACCATTTACGCGTGTCTTGCGCACCCGAAATATTATTGCTTGTGAGACGGATATATTTAGTTGCATACTGACTGAATTCACAAGAATTGCATTATTTATAATTAGTTATAAAAAGATGTAGGTTTTAAGTTTTTATTTGTTTTGTTTATATTATGTTTTTAGTTTAGTTTTCTATTGTAGAATAGTATTACATAAATAAAATAAAAACGTGTGTGTACTTATGGACACGCGTTTGAAGTTATACTTCTTTGGGGTAACAAGATAAAAATCTTTTTAAAAATTTTACCTTACGCCTTATTCTACGTTTGTTGAAAAAACGACACTAACAATAGAAAAAAATTACTCTCATCATTTTTCCCTAACGCGCCAAAAGAAGTATAACTGCAAAAAAACTAAAATGATGACTATAGCAAACTTCCGGGTGTCGGTTTTTTGTGACGGTGTGCGCGCGCATCGTACAAATTTACTCTCATCATTTTTCTTTAAGGCGCTAAAAGAAGTATAACTTCAATAAACTTAAAAGGCTCTTTTTAAAAAATGATTTATATTTAGAAATTAAGAAAACAGAGGTGTAACTGCTAAGGACTGAGAATCGACTGCGTCTGCTCCCGCTTGGTATACTTAACCTTCCCTCTTTCAACTCCCGATTTCCTAGCGCATTAGAAAGGCAAAGGTTAGCAATACAGCATACATACTAAGGATATAACAGAACGTATAGCCATTGGCTTACTCACCTTCGGTAAAGTATTGGTATGTATAAATAAATAGCAAAGGGTAATGTTACTAGCGAGATTAATACCTAATATTTAAGCCGCTTGATTAAAAAATCATACATTATTTTAGATAGGTAGATAGTTCTAAACGGAATCTAGTACAAAACTAAAGGCATCTCCATATTTATACAGGGATATTCTAATGTAACAGAACCCAATTTGTTTATGTATAAAAAAAGTGCGTGTAAACAAAGTACACGTCAGAAGTGAAACTTCTTTGTAAATTAATTTTTGAGTAATTAAGCTGCCCAAATCCCATAATTTAATTAAATAAAATAATAAAGCTAATTCACTAAAATTAGTTGTAGTTATGTATATATAGAAATACCACCATAAATATGGTAACAATTACCAAATAATATAACAAATTCATTATTATCATAATTGCTAACTTATGTCCACATTTTCTAAAATAGCCAACTGGGTCTTAGCTAAAAAGATCTTGGTTCTGTGCCCTTATAAAAATACAATACCAACAAAAAAAAATGGTAATTTAGTTACTTAATAAAACAATAATGATATTGATATGTATTAAAAACATCATCGGTGTTCAAGTATGAATAATTGCACCGCGATATTATACTAGCATATAGACATAGACATATCATAATCAAAGAATAAAAATTTCAAGTATGAAATGTGTGTGTGCTGTGGCTGTAATTGGCCCTGGCTCAGCATTATGCTGAGGAGCAGAATGTTCCACAGCGCTGGTTGTACTGCCAGAGACCACATCAGTTACTTTGCGCCTCAGTCGCAAAAAATAATGTATTAACACTTAGTAGTAATATCAATGAGTGACTGACTATGAGAGGTGAAGTGCGTAGGATCCTTGACATGATTAACTAAGTCTATTGTTTTCAAAAATACATTAAGACGAGCTGCATTACTGTCTAGATGTTTCAGAAGATTTATATTTAAATCACCGGTAAGCACCATAAGCAATAAGCACCAATAATTACAGCTACCGAACGATGAGATAGTCTCCGTCAATGCGTCTAAGAAGACGTCTACATTCAGCCAAGGCGGACGATACGCCGTACCAACAATAACACGAAGTGATTTGACGTTAATCTTAAGCCATAACCGCTCCATAGACCATGCAATGGGGACAACAGACACGCGCACTAATACCACACTTGACATAGAAACCAACGCCACCACCTCTGCTACGAAGTTCAGGGGACCGGGGCCTGTGGCGAAAGGTGTATCCTGGTATTGTCGGTGCACGAGCCTCCTGCCCATCCCTTAGCCAAGTCTCGTTGATTGCAAAGATATCCGGCAGATGGCGATCAAATATGACACGCAATTCATCATGTCGGGTACCCAACGACCACGCATTAAAAAAACAAATAAGTAATTTTTTATGCTTGTTCAAGTTACTTGATGTAAAAAGATAAAAATATGCAATAAATAAATAACTCCCCCGTAGCAATATGTACAACTTCGATATATAATTATAAGAAAGCAATAAGATAGAAAATTTGTACATGGAGGTATTTCAGAAGCTGAATAAATTGATACATAAAAGTAAGATTCTGGTATGGACAGTAGTAAAAGCATATACCTACATATTCATACACAATATTTTAAATAAAATAATAAAATAATAATATTTAGGTCATGTGGTATCATTTGATGGTCTTCATAAGTTAAATAAATAATTACTCTGGGTACAGAATATATAAATACGTAAATTTAAGTAAATTAGGCTGTGACTTAAGTATATAAGTTTATGCATACCAAAAAACCAATAAATCAAGTTGAATACAACCACAACAGATACATCATAACCAGAAACAATTACCGATAGCAAAAAGAAAGACACACTAGCATTAATCCTAGCCACATCTATTAGATACACTAGGGATTCTCCCAAACTTACGTAGAATGTCGGCTTCAGTACGAAATAAATTTGTCTTAGTTGTTTCTGTCTGCCTAGCAAACACACGACCCTCCTTCGTCCACACAAATCTCCAACGGTGTTTCTTGCATTTCTCTCGTAGCTTACCATAAAATAAGCGATTGGCCTTTGTTAACCTCTCATTGATATAAATTGATATCGGCTACGGGGTGTGTGATGGAGGCCAAAATCAGCTGTTGATAAGTTGCGTGTTTAAACAGCCATAATTTAAATATAATGTTGTTCAATGAGAGATATTACTATACCGTCTTTTGTTAGTGGGACTATCACACATTTATAAGGTTCTAACAAACTAAACTAGCATTAGTTTGTTATTTTATTAAATACTTATAATTATATATTAATCATTAGTTTTGTCTAAGTTATCTGCTCTTGCTAATGCTTTTTTTATAATTATAAAGTTCACAAAAAAAGAGTGCGACTTTACATAAATAACAATCCATTCTAGCCTATACAATAATTATGGCTAATATGTAATATTATGTTGACTTAATTTTCTGCAATACTAGTGAATAGCTTAAACTAAGGTAATGTTCATTAGCAGTTTTAGTGTTCTATAATGTTTTGACACTATGTTCGTGTGTCCTAGATACCGCACTTGCACTTATATTCTCTACACTAGGTTTAGTTCTCTTCAGGCGTTTTATTCCTGTTGTATCAAGAAGTTTTTGCCTCTAAGGCAAACCGTTTCGCCGTCTTTAGGACTGTATCCATATTAAGATCCTTGTGCATACTTACATTTTTAATATACCATGGTGCATTGGCAATGTCCCGAAGAACTGTTCTGAAACCTTTATGTATTCACTGTCAAGAACTACTCTTAGATCATGTTGGTGTTTAAGAAGGCCATAATTTTTAGGATGTTGGTCATTTTTGGGCATCAAATGTAGCATTTTTATTGTTTACTAGCTGGCCTGGCGAACATCGTACCGCCTTTTAACAGTCGATTCTTTATTTTTTTTAAATACTTATTCTGCTATTCGGGACACCGCGCCGGTATAGCTAGTAAGATAAAAAAAAGAAAGTTGATAAGACAACAAATACATTATGTCAAAAAATTAAAATTTACCTTCCCGGAACCCCTCCACTAACTCTTGAACTTACATTGATATGGTATTAAAGTTCAAATTGACTTTTAAGTATTATTACGAATATTTTGTATGGGATATAGAAAAGTGTTGTTTTTAGAATTTTTCACTAATTTTCTCTCCGTTAGAACCATCCTCGTACTTTAAGGAATATTATAAAAAAAGAATCAGACAAATCGGTCAAGCCGTTTTCATGTTATGTCGTGACAACGGAAAACGGGTTTCATTTTTATATATATAGATATTATTTTGATCTAAAAGACATATTCTTTTGTGGAAAGCTTCTTAGCAGTTAAGATTTCGGTCCAGTTTTGTATCTTTGTTATCGTTTTGTTCCGACTTTTTTGACTTCAATACAAATTCCGCATGCGTAGAATGATCAAGTTACTAAGAGATATGCTCTACGCTTGCTTGGGTTGCACCACTGGCTTGTGTTGACCTGTTTGGCTAGATTTATGTAATTTACTGGTTACCGTTGCTTTGATATGTTTATTATTTTTAATTTCTTGCATTTCTTTTGCAACGGTACACCCTCTGTAGCTTGCAGGATGTGTTCCTCAGCAGTGTAAGCACTTCGGTTATTATTTAAAGGCTTCAAGCAGTCTTTTGTTAAGTGTTTACCTGTGCACTTCACACACCTGGCTTATTTTGCACAGTAGGTTTGAGTATGCCCATACGCTTGGCACCGTTTACACTGCGGTATAAGCTTCCTGGATTTTAAGGGATGAACTTTCACACAGCCTAGTATAGTTTTAATTTGGTAAATTTTCGTATATCCTCATCATGACAATATAAACATATTGAGCGGCTCTTTTTTTGGGTAGCTTATTTTATTAACAACGTAAATAATTTTTAAACCTGTTTTAAATAATTCATTATACGGGCAGGTTCACCACACACATGGAGAGTGCCACTTTTTGCCATGACGCGTATAGGGTCTCTCTTGCTTATTCTCATAGGAATGCCATAGAAGTTTGTTTCGTGACAGTATTTCAATATTTTTTCTATATGTTTCGCCGTCAGCAGCGATTATTTCACCACTTTGGCCATTTGTAATTTTTATAGAAAAAAAATTATTTTCAATCTCTTTTGACAAAAGGTCATAAATGTCTTGATAGTTTTTTATTTCACCTATTATTATTGGAGGTGGTTCATGTAAGTTTAGTTTTCTTACAGTGGATTTTTCTTCTGCCACTTGGGGTGACAGATTCAATTTCCTTTTCTACCTGGATTTTACACGTATCCACTCCGTTTCTCTCGCTAACTCTTCCTCATCTTTGCTATAATGAGCGCGTCGGGGAGAGTTTATTGGGACTTTGAGTTCAGCAGTTCTTAGAGTTCTCAATTTTTTAGATCCTGTTGCAGTGTTTCAATTCTTCTCTGTAGATCTTGAACAATATTTTCTGATTTTGTTCTCAATTCAAGCTCTTCACTGCATTTTTTATATAAAAAATGTTATTTTTCCGTCATTGTAATATTATTAGGTGATTCCATGGTATAAGTATGTGTTGTATTTATTATTGATATTGTGTAACAAGCCTTAGCTGTTTTACAACAACTTTTTTTTATGATTATGTTTAGTATTAAAATATATTTCCCTCTGATATTTTAGCAGAATTATTACAAGTAGCCCCTCCTTCGTATTAAGTTTATGACTTAAATACTGGGTCATGTGTATGAAAGCCCTTCATACGATATATTATTTCGTCTTTATCCATGAATATTCGTGACTTGCATCCACGACAGTGATGGGTGGAGCAGCGCCAAATCGTGTTACCTGACTTCAACGTGGTCCACAATGAATAGGTATATCCTCGCTGCATTATTAGTGGGTAGCCCTTTTGAGATGAAACGTATTGAAAATCTGAAATAAAACAATTGTTCTAAAATGAGGTCCTTGTGATAATTTTAAACAAAATGGAGTGTTTCGTTTGATTATCATTGGTCAAACCGATTGCTTGTTTGTGATTGGATTACACGTGTTGACCAATTAGAAACTAACTAATATACGGGCCGTACTACACGTACGTAATACGTAATACGTGTATGTAATGTACGGGCCCACAAGAGAAAAAAATCTGTAATGGTGGAGCGTATTCAGAATACATTTACGAGATACATTTACACGAAATTATATGGATGGTCTTAGGTATGGTAGGATACAACAAGTTAGAGGTATGGAGGGAACTTACTATCAGATTATATTTTTTAAGGTCTTTAGAGGTAAAATATATACGGAAATTAATTTTTGAGTAATTAAGCTGCCCAAATCCCATAATTTAATTAAATAAAATAATAAAGCTAATTCACTAAAATTAGTTGTAGTTATGTATATATAGAAATACCACCATAAATATGGTAACAATTACCAAATAATATAACAAATTCATTATTATCATAATTGCTAACTTATGTTCACATTTTCTAAAATAGCCAACTGGGTCTTAGCTAAAAAGATCTTGGTTCTGTGCCCTTATAAAAATACAATACCAACAAAAAAAAATGGTAATTTAGTTACTTAATAAAACAATAATGATATTGATATGTATTAAAAACATCATCGGTGTTCAAGTATGAATAATTGCACCGCGATATTATACTAGCATATAGACATAGACATATCATAATCAAAGAATAAAAATTTCAAGTATGAAATGTGTGTGTGCTGTGGCTGTAATTGGCCCTGGCTCAGCATTATGCTGAGGAGCAGAATGTTCCACAGCGCTGGTTGTACTTCCAGAGACCACATCAGTTACTTTGCGCCTCAGTCGCAAAAAATAATGTATTAACACTTGGTAGTAATATCAATGAGTGACTGACTATGAGAGGTGAAGTGCGTAGGATCCTTGACATGATTAACTAAGTCTATTGTTTTCAAAAATACATTAAGACGAGCTGCATTACTGTCTAGATGTTTCAGAAGATTTATATTTAAATCACCGGTAAGCACCATAAGCAATAAGCACCAATAATTACAGCTACCGAACGATGAGATAGTCTCCGTCAATGCGTCTAAGAAGACGTCTACATTCAGCCAAGGCGGACGATACGCCGTACCAACAATAACACGAAGTGATTTGACGTTAATCTTAAGCCATAACCGCTCCATAGACCATGCAATGGGGACAACAGACACGCGCACTAATACCACACTTGACATAGAAACCAACGCCACCACCTCTGCTACGAAGTTCAGGGGACCGGGGCCTGTGGCGAAAGGTGTATCCTGGTATTGTCGGTGCACGAGCCTCCTGCCCATCCCTTAGCCAAGTCTCGTTGATTGCAAAGATATCCGGCAGATGGCGATCAAATATGACACGCAATTCATCATGTCGGGTACCCAACGACCACGCATTAAAAAAACAAATAAGTAATTTTTTATGCTTGTTCAAGTTACTTGATGTAAAAAGATAAAAATATGCAATAAATAAATAACTCCCCCGTAGCAATATGTACAACTTCGATATATAATTATAAGAAAGCAATAAGATAGAAAATTTGTACATGGAGGTATTTCAGAAGCTGAATAAATTGATACATAAAAGTAAGATTCTGGTATGGACAGTAGTAAAAGCATATACCTACATATTCATACACAATATTTTAAATAAAATAATAAAATAATAATATTTAGGTCATGTGGTATCATTTGATGGTCTTCATAAGTTAAATAAATAATTACTCTGGGTACAGAATATATAAATACGTAAATTTAAGTAAATTAGGCTGTGACTTAAGTATATAAGTTTATGCATACCAAAAAACCAATAAATCAAGTTGAATACAACCACAACAGATACATCATAACCAGAAACAATTACCGATAGCAAAAAGAAAGACACACTAGCATTAATCCTAGCCACATCTATTAGATACACTAGGGATTCTCCCAAACTCACGTAGAATGTCGGCTTCAGTACGAAATAAATTTGTCTTAGTTGTTTCTGTCTGCCTAGCAAACACACGACCCTCCTTCGTCCACACAAATCTCCAACGGTGTTTCTTGCATTTCTCTCGTAGCTTACCATAAAATAAGCGATTGGCCTTTGTTAACCTCTCATTGATATAAATTGATATCGGCTACGGGGTGTGTGATGGAGGCCAAAATCAGCTGTTGATAAGTTGCGTGTTTAAACAGCCATAATTTAAATATAATGTTGTTCAATGAGAGATATTACTATACCGTCTTTTGTTAGTGATCACACATTTATAAGGTTCTAACAAACTAAACTAGCATTAGTTTGTTATTTTATTAAATACTTATAATTATATATTAATCATTAGTTTTGTCTAAGTTATCTGCTCTTGCTAATGCTTTTTTTATAATTATAAAGTTCACAAAAAAAGAGTGCGACTTTACATAAATAACAATCCATTCTAGCCTATACAATAATTATGGCTAATATGTAATATTATGTTGACTTAATTTTCTGCAATACTAGTGAATAGCTTAAACTAAGGTAATGTTCATTAGCAGTTTTAGTGTTCTATAATGTTTTGACACTATGTTCGTGTGTCCTAGATACCGCACTTGCACTTATATTCTCTACACTAGGTTTAGTTCTCTTCAGGCGTTTTATTCCTGTTGTATCAAGAAGTTTTTTGCCTCTAAGGCAAACCGTTTCGCCGTCTTTAGGACTGTATCCATATTAAGATCCTTGTGCATACTTACATTTTTAATATACCATGGTGCATTGGCAATGTCCCGAAGAACTGTTCTGAAACCTTTATGTATTCACTGTCAAGAACTACTCTTAGATCATGTTGGTGTTTAAGAAGGCCATAATTTTTAGGATGTTGGTCATTTTTGGGCATCAAATGTAGCATTTTTGTTGTTTACTAGCTGGCCTGGCGAACATCGTACCGCCTAACAGTCGATTCTTTATTTTTTTTAAATACTTATTCTGCTATTCGGGACACCGCGCCGGTATAGCTAGTAAGATAAAAAAAAGAAAGTTGATAAGACAACAAATACATTATGTCAAAAAATTAAAATTTACCTTCCCGGAACCCCTCCACTAACTCTTGAACTTTATGATATGGTATTAAAGTTCAAATTGACTTTTAAGTATTATTACGAATATTTTGTATGATAGAAAAGTGTTGTTTTTAGAATTTTTCTCTCCGTTAGAACCATCCTCGTACTTTAAGGAATATTATAAAAAAAGAATCAGACAAATCGGTCAAGCCGTTTTCATGTTATGTCGTGACAACGGAAAACGGGTTTCATTTTTATATATATAGATATTATTTTGATCTAAAAGACATATTCTTTTGTGGAAAGCTTCTTAGCAGTTAAGATTTCGGTCCAGTTTTGTATCTTTGTTATCGTTTTGTTCCGACTTTTTTGACTTCAATACAAATTCCGCATGCGTAGAATGATCAAGTTACTAAGAGATATGCTCTACGCTTGCTTGGGTTGCACCACTGGCTTGTGATGATCTGTTTGGCTAGATTTATGTAATTTACTGGTTACCGTTGCTTTGATATGTTTATTATTTTTAATTTCTTGCATTTCTTTTGCAACGGTACACCCTCTGTAGCTTGCAGGATGTGTTCCTCAGCAGTGTAAGCACTTCGGTTATTATTTAAAGGCTTCAAGCAGTCTTTTGTTAAGTGTTTACCTGTGCACTTCACACACCTGGCTTCTTTGCACAGTAGGTTTGAGTATGCCCATACGCTTGGCACCGTTTACACTGCGGTATAAGTTTCCTGGATTTTAAGGGATGAACTTTCACACAGCCTAGTATAGTTTTAATTTGGTAAATTTTCGTATATCCTCATCATGACAATATTGTTTATATTGAGCGGCTCTTTTTTTGGGTAGCTTATTTTATTAACAACGTTAATAATTTTTGAAGTTATACTTCTTTAGGCGCGTTATGAAAATTTGATGAGAGTGAAATTTTACGATGCGCGCGCACCTATGACACAAAATTCGGAGTGTGATTATAGCGTGCGCAATCTACAAAAGAAATAGAATATAAGCTAACTTCACGCATATTCTATTTCTTAGCTTAGCAGCTTAACAAGAATTTTGAATATCCATGACAATTGACATCTGACAATGACATTTACCTTTTAAACAAATATAGGAGTTTGAATTATTGTTTAAAATAAAAGATTCTAAAAGTACCTAGTTATTTTCATTATACAAGTGCGAATTTTATATGTGCGTCTGAATTATAATCAGAAATTGAATATCTAAATCAATACTAATTAATATGATAAAATATTTGTGAAAAAACTGTGCCAACCTTCCTGAGTGCTTCAATACAATTGAGGTTAACTATCCGTATGTATTATCGAGTATTATTGTTGATTAAAACTGAAACATGAACTTAATTAACTTTTGTTTATTGCGTTTGTTACAGCAACTTTTTAGAAATATTCTACGACCCTATATATCAATAATTGAGAACAAAGATTTAAGCACGAATACTAATAAGGAGAAAATGAAGGCTTGGAGCGATATTACAGAGAAGTAAACATTTTAATAAGTACCTGCATCTCAAAAAAATGATTACATTATTTAATCAAAACATGTAATTTTTCAGATTTAATCTAGCAAATATAAGGACAAGAGACAAAAAACAATTTCAGTGGAAGTGCACTAAATTGAATGAAAAAAAGAGTTGTCATCTTATCGCCGTGAAACTTCAAAAACAAGAGGTGGAACAAAGCCACCATCACCTTCTCCAGACACAATGGATATGGCAGAGATGATACCGCAACGGTTTGAAGTAGATTTCAATGAATTTGATTGTGATGGTGTCGAGGTAGGAATGTTAATTATAAATATGATGGTGATGTTCAAGGCTCAACCTCTCAAGCATAGGCACATACTTTATTCCCCTACAGGGTAGTTAGAGATATTGTAATACCTCAAAACATCCATGTTGCTCTTGTAGTACCGAAACTCTGTCCAGCCAGAAGTGAGCCCATTCCCACTTATAATGGACAGTGGGTATTATACACCTTAATACCTGAGTGCGAACCACTCACCATGACACTTAAATTAATAGATGTTATTTATATATTTCAGGATATTACAAATAAAATCATTTTGGAAACAATTGCTATCCCAAAAGCAAATAAAGCCAACAATGACAAGGTAATAAATCAGTTTTGACATAACTTGAATACTAAAAAAGCCAAACAAAGGTGTGCACAACAGTGACAACATAACTTAACAATTTCATTATTTTGTAGGATTAAAGAAAGGTTAAAGAAAATCATGTCGAACTGATCAACAAGAATCCCCAAACAACTCAAAAGAAACCTACAAGGAAGACACCGGTATTATATTTAAATTATCTCTATCTCTAAATAGAATAAAAGAAAGTTGCTATCCAGGTCTGTAGCATGTGCAACAAATTATATTATTAACACATTTATATAATTATATTAATATAAATGTGTTAAAAAATTTTATAATATGAATTATAAAATTTTTTTATTTTGTAAGAGAATAATTATAAATATTTATTTATTAAATTTTTCAAATGTAAACTGAACTTTATTGACTATAATGACTCCTTTTCCAGTCTTTGATTATTTAATTATAATTAATTATTTGCATGCAATCAAAATCTATTTCTAATAATGCCAAAGAAGTATAACTTCTTACGCGCGTACATAAGTACACGCACCCTTTTTTTAGTTCCTGTTGCAGTGTTTCAATTCTTCTCTGTAGATCTTGAACAATATTTTCTGATTTTGTTCTCAATTCAAGCTCTTCACTGCATTTTTTATATAAAAAATGTTATTTTTCCGTCATTGTAATATTATAAGGTGATTCCATGGTATAAGTATGTGTTGTATTTATTATTGATATTGTGTAACAAGCCTTAGCTGTTTTACAACAACTTTTTTTTATGATTATGTTTAGTATTAAAATATATTTCCCTCTGATATTTTAGCAGAATTATTACAAGTAGCCCCTCCTTCGTATTAAGTTTATGACTTAAATACTGGGTCATGTGTATGAAAGCCCTTCATACGATATATAATTTCGTCTTTATCCATGAATATTCGTGACTTGCATCCACGACAGTGATGGGTGGAACAGCGCCAAATCGTGTTACCTGACTTCAACGTGGTCCACAATGAATAGGTATATCCTCGCTGCATTATTAGTGGGTAGCCCCTTTGAGATGTAACGTATTGAAAATCTGAAATAAAACAATTGTTCTAAAATGAGGTCCTT
Source organism: Pieris macdunnoughi (assembly GCA_905332375.1). NCBI lineage: Eukaryota > Metazoa > Arthropoda > Insecta > Lepidoptera > Pieridae > Pieris > Pieris macdunnoughi. The sequence goes on from CAJOBZ010000008.1 coordinate 2,193,727, forward strand.
GTGATAATTTTAAACAAAATGGAGTGTTTCGTTTGATTATCATTGGTCAAACCGATTGCGTGTTTGTGATTGGATTACACGTGTTGACCAATTAGAAACGAACTAATATACGTGCCGTACTACACGTACGTAATACGTAATACGTGTATGTAATGTACGGGCCCACAAGAGAAAAAAATCTGTAATGGTGGAGCGTATTCAGAATCCATTTACGAGATACATTTACACGAAATTATATGGAGTGTACCCATTTTACCCAGTAATGTATCCAACTTTTTTGTCTTAGGTATGGTAGGATACAACAAGTTAGAGGTATGGAGGGAACTTACTATCAGATTATATTTTTTTAAGGTCTTTAGAGGTAAAATATATACAGAAATGTTGGAACGACTGGGGCTGCGTGTGCCAAATATTCACACTCGGCGTGGTAAGCGGTCGCAATTGCTTGCAGTGCCTCGAGAGTGTACAAATTACTCAGCGAAGCACCATTTACGCGTGTCTTGCGCACCCGAAATATTATTGCTTGTGAGACGGATATATTTAGTTGCATACTGACTGAATTCACATGAATTGCATTATTTATAATTAGTTATAAAAAGTTGTAGGTTTTAAGTTTTTACTTCTAATGTTTATATTATGTTTTTAGTTTAGTTTTCTATTGTATTAGTATTACATAAATAAAATAAAAACATGTGTGTACTTATGTACACGCGTTAGAAGTTATACTTCTTTGGCGTCACAAGATAAAAATCTTTTAAAAATTTTACCTTACGCCTTATTCTACGTTTGTAGAAAAAACGACACTAACAATAGAAAAAAATTACTCTCATCATTTTTCCCTAACGCGCTAAAAGAAGTATAACTGCAAAAAACTAAAATGATGACTATAGCAAACTTCAGGGTGTCGGTCTTTTGTGACGGTGTGCGCGCGCATCGTACAAATTTACTCTCATCATTTTTCTCTATCGCGCCAAAAGAAGTATAACTTCAATAAACTTAAAATGCTCTTTTTAAAAAATTAGTTAAGTGAAACTTCTTTGTAAATTAATTTTTGAGTAATTAAGCTGCCCAAATCCCATAATTTAATTCTGCCAGTCTTATATTAATGAATTAGTTACCAATTAATAAAATTTGTTGTTGTTATGTATATACAGAAATAGCACCAATTTGTTATATTATTTGGTAATTGTTAGCATACGGTAACAATTACCAAATAATATAACAAATTCATTATTATCATGATTGCTAACGTATGTCCACATTTTCTAAAATAGCCAACTGGGTCTTATCAAAAAAGGTCTTGGTTCTGTGCCCTTATAAAAATACAAAACCAACAAAAAAATGTAATTTAGTTACTTAATAAAATAATAATGATATTGATATGTATTAAAATGTGTGTGTGCTGTAGCTGTAATTGGCCCTGGCTCAGCATTATGCTGAGTAGCAGAATGTTCCACAGCGCTGGTCGTTCTGCCAGAGACTACATCAGTTAGTTTGCGCCTCAGTCGCATAAAAGAATGTATTAACACTTAGTAGTAATATCAATGAGTGACTGACTATGAGAAGTGACGTGCGTAGGTTCCTTTTCAAAGTCAAAGTCAAATCGTTTATTTCAATTAGACCATCTAAAATGGCACTTTTGAACGTCAAAAAACAAAAAAAAATATAAAGATGATTCTAGTTGCCCCTTCCAAAAGGTAGTTTCGTGTGGAGAAGAATGGGCAAGAAACTCCACACTTACTCTTTTAAAATAGGTTTACAATATTTTGTTACATTTGTTAAATAATTATATGTGAAGACAATGTACTCTTAGAATAAACTACTATACTAAAAAAGTTAGTATACATGTTCCTCACATATTTACAAATATCTAAACCTTAGAATATTAACATTAAAGAGTAATAAAAATATTAAAAAAAACACAACAAAACAGTGTGTGAGATACAAAAAAAAATAATTACATTTGTAGCATTATATAAATTAAAAAAAATAAAATAATAATAACAAAAATTAACATATTTTTTTTTAGCAAAAATTCAGCAACCAATTTGATTTTGTCCAGGCTATAGAGCCAATCATAGGATTGTCCTATGGAGCAGGACCAGCATGTTTCCAAGCATTCTTATCTTGAATATAATCATCTAATTTGTAATATGCTTGTTTACAAAGTGTACCTACTTTTAATAAAACATTTAAATTTTCGTTCATTTAGTTTTAAAATGTCACAAGGTATTTTATTGTAACATTTCACACAGTACCCCATAAATGAATTTTGAACTTTGGCTAATCTGAAAGATGGTTGAGCTATTTTATCTTTATTTCTAGTACTAAAATTATGTCTTTCATTTATTTTACTAAAAAGATGTAGATTCTTTCTTACATACATAATATTTTCATAAATGAATTGGCAAGGTACTGTCATAATATTAATCTTTTTAAATAGTTCCCTGAGAGATTCGCAACGACGTAGATTATAAATGGCTCTGACCGCTCTCTTTTGCAAAATAAAAATGGATTCTATGTCAGCAGCCCGACCCCACAGTAAAATGCCGTAAGACATTATGCTGTGAAAGTAGCTGAAATAGACCAAACGCGCAGTTTCTACATTGGTTAAATATCTTATCTTTCTAACCGCATAACGGCTGAGCTCAGCCGCCCCGCAAGAGATGTGATATGAGGTCCCCATTGTAACTTCTCGTCTAGCGTGATGCCTAGGAAAACCGTTTGATTAATAAATTCCAGTTTTCCTTCATTCAACATTATGTCACATTCCTTACTTTTAACATTTGGCAACGTAAATCTAATACATTTAGTTTTTTTATCATTCAGTGCCAAATTGTTTACCGTAAACCAATTTTGGACCCGAAGAATAGAGTTATTCACGTCGTCACGATTTTGTGACCGTCGATCTACTTTAAAAATCAATGATGTGTCATCTGCAAATAACACCATCTTCGGTTTATTCTGAACTAATTGGGGTAAATCATTTATGTATACTAAAAAGAGGAATGGACCCAATATTGAACCTTGAGGAACGCCCATTGTAATTTCAGACCCTAACGAGTTTATGCCGTTAACCTGAACTTTAACCTGTCTGTTTTTCAAGTAAGATCTTAGTAAGTCCAGAGCTTTGTTCTTAATCCCGTAGTGATTAAGTTTCAGCAGAAGAGTCTCATGGTTTACGCAATCGAACGCCTTCGAAAGGTATATATATATCGCCTCTATAGAATGTTCAACTGACAATCTGATAATGTCTTTCCTTTCTTTAGATTTAACAGAATTTTTGATTAATATTAATGATCCACCGTGTATCATACACTTCCGGCTGAAATAGCTAACTACACAATAATTTTCATAATTAATAGACATTATCTGATGATCATTTAACCAATGTTCAGTTAAACAAATAATATCGAACTTGGTTTTTTCTAAAAACATTTCTATTTCCAGTAATTTGGAAGAGCAACCTTGAATATTCTGATGAAATAATCTTAAAGTATGTTGCTTTCCTTTTGGTTTATTAAAACATGTTAAATTGCCAGAAGATACCTTTTTATTATCCACAAATAATAATTGATTATTTAAACGGTTAACTTCTGTTGTCTTACAGCCTAGTTTAAAGTACTATCCGGAGTGACCTCTACAGTTGTAGAATAACCTAAGGTATGTGTTCCAGCAGGAAGAGTATACTCTATCTGACTGGTATTGGCCTCCAAGTATGTTGGTATTATAGGTGGACCCTCCTTCGTACAACATAAAGATATATTATCAATCACTGTGTTGTTAGTGTAACTAGGCAACACAGTCTCGTCACTAATCCTAGAATTTGTTATATTAGCTATAACCTTGTTAATATTGTATGCTATTAACATAGCAATCAACCGTCTACATTCAAAAAACAGAGATAAAGTTCGCTGAGTTAACTTAGAACCACTAATAAACTTATTAGTGTCAAAATATAATAATTTTTAACTACATGATTAACTAAGTCTATTGTTTTCAAAAATACATTAGGACGAGCTGCATTATTGTCTAGATGATTCAGAAGATTTATATTTAAATCACCGGTAAGCACCATAAGCAATAAGCACCAATTATTACAGCTACCGAACGACGAGATCGTCTCCGTCAATGCGTCTAAGAAGACGTCTACCAAGACTACTATTCAGCCAAGGCACGATACGCCGTACCTACAATAACACGAAGTGATTTCACGTTAATCTTAAGCAATAACTGCTCCATAGACTGATTGCAATGGGGAGGACAGTAGACACGCGCACTAATACCACACTTGACATAGAAACCAACGCCACCCCCTTGCTACGAACGTCAGGGGACCGGGGCCTGTGGCGAAAAGTGTATCCTGGTATTGTCGGTGCACGAGCCTCCTGCCCATCCCTAAGCCAAGTCTCGTTAATTGCAAAGAGATATCCGGCAAATGGCGATCAAATATGACACGCAAATCATCATGCCGGGTACCCAACGACTCCGCATTAAAAAAAACAATAAGTAATTCTTCAGGCTCGTTCAAGTTACTTGATATAAAAAAATAAAAATATGCAATAAATAAATAACTCCCCCGTAATAATAATAATAAAATAGTAACTATGAATACTCAACTTCCATAATATGTAATTATAAGAAAGCAATAAGATAGAAAAATTGTACATTAGAAGGTATTTCAGAAGCTGAATAAATTGATACATAAAAGTAAGATTCTGGTATGCACAATAGTAAAAACATATACATATACAATATACATACACAATATTTAAAATAAATTAAAATATTAAAATATTACCATCAAATGATGAAGACCATCATTTGATGGTCTTCATAAGTTAAATAAATAACTACTCTGGGTACAGAATATATAAATACGTAATTGTAAGTAAATTAGGCTGTGACTTAAGTATATAAGTTTTTGCATACCAAAAAACCAATAAATCAAGTTGAATACAACCACAACAGATACATCATTACCAGAAACAATTACCGATAGCAAAGTAAACTTACAATATTAAATAAAAAAAGAAAGACACACTAGGATTAATCCTAGCCACATCTATTAGATAATCTAGGGATACTCCCAAACTCACGAAGAATGTCGGCTTCAGTACGAAATAAATTGATCTTAGTTGTTTCTGTCTGCCTAGCAAACACAAAACAAATCTCCAACGGTGTTCCTTGCATTTCTCTCGTAGCTTACCATAAAGTAAGCGATTGGCCTTTTGTTAACCTCTCATTGATATAAATCGGCTTCGGGGTGTGTGATGGAAGGCCAAAATCAGCTGTTGATAAGTTACGTGTTTTAACAGCCATAATTTAAATATAATGTTGTTCAATGAAAGATACTACTATACCGTCTTTTGTTAGTGATCACACATTTATAAGGTTCTAACAAACTAAACTGGAATTAGTTTGTTATTTTATTAAATACTTATAATTATAAATTAACCATTAGTTTTGTCTAAGCTATCTGCTTTTGCTAATGCTTTTTTTTATAATTATAAAGTTCACAAAAAAAGAGAGCGACTTTACATAAATTACAATCTATTCTAGCCTATACAATAATTATGGCTAATATGTAATATTATGTTGACTAATTTTCTACAATACTAGTGAATAGCTTAAACTAAGCTAATGTTCATTAACAGTTTTAGTGTTCTATAATGTTTTGACACTATGTTCGTGTGTCAGAGATACCGCACTTGCACTTATATTCTCTACACTAGGTTTAGTTCTCTTTAGGCGTTTTATTCCTGTTGTATCAAGAAGTTTATTGCCTTAGCATTCACATGACTATGTAGACTGTTTAAGTGAGCTAAGGCAAACCGTTTCGCCGTATTTAGGACTGTATCCACATTAAGGTCCTTGTGGATACTTTCATTTTTAATATACCATGGTGCATTGGCAATGTCCCGAAGAACCCTGACGAAACCTCGTCTTCACTGTCAAGAACAACTCTTAGCTCTTGTTGGTGTTTAAGAAGACATTTTTTCAAGGCAAGGGATTTTGGGCATTAAATGTAGCATTTTTATTGCTTTATTATTTTGTTCTAAAAGACATTTGTGGAAAGCTTCTTAGCAGTTAGTATTAGGTCCAGTTTTGTATCTTTGTTATCGTTTTGTTCCGACTTTTTTGACTTCAATACCAATTCCGCATGCGTAGGACCGGTCTGGTTACTAACAGATGTGCTCTCTGTTTGCTTGGGTTGCACCACTGGCTTGTGTTGACCTGTTTGGCTAGATTTATGTAATTTACTGGTTACCGTTGGTTTGATATGTTTATTATTTTTAATTGCTTGCATTTCTTTTGCAACGGTACACCCTTAGTAGCTTGCAGGATGTGTTCCTCCGCAGTGTAAGGACTTCGGTTATTATTTAAAGGCTTCAAGGAGTCTTTTGTTAAGTGTTTACCTGTGCACTTCACACACCTGGCTTCTTTTGCACAGTAGGTTTGAGTATGCCCATACGCTTGGCACCGTTTACACTGCGGTACAAGCTTGCTGGATTTTAAGGGATGAACTTCCACTCTACACCCTAGTATAGTTTTAGTTTGGTAAATTTTCGTTATATCCTCATCATGACAATATAAACATATTGAGCGGCTCCGTTTTTGGGTAGCTTATTTTATTACCAACGTAAATAATTTTTAAACCTGTTTTAAATAATTTATTACACGGTCAGGTTCACCACACACATGGAGAGTGCCACTTTTTGCCATGACGCGTATAGGCGTATATTAGCTTGCTTATTCTCATAGGAATGCCATAGAAGTTTGTTTCGTGACAGTATTTCAATAATTTTTCTATATGTTTCGCCGTCAGCAGCGATTATTTCACCACTTTGCCCTTTTGTAATTTTTAAAGAAAATTTTTTATTTTCAATCTCTTTTGACAAAAGGTCATAAATGTCTTGATAGTTTTTTTATTTCACCTATTATTATTATTGGAGGTGGTTTATGTAAGTTTAGTTTTCTTACAGTGGATTTTTCTTCTGCCACTTTGGGCGACAGATTCAATTTCCTTTTCTACCTGGATTTTACACGTAGCCACTCCGTTTCTCTCGCTAACTCTTCCTCATCTGTACTATAATGAGCGCTTATGAGGCGTCGGGGAGAGTTTATTGGGACTTGATTAATGTCCGGTTCAGCAGTTCTTTGAGTTATTAATTTTTCAGATCCTGTTTCAATTCTTCTCTGTAGATCTTGAACAATATTTTCTGATTTTGTTCTCAATTCGAGCTCTTCACTGAATTTTTATATAAAAAATGTTATTTTTCCGTCAATGTAATATTATTTGGTGATTCCATGGTATAAGTATGTATTGTATTTATTATTGATATTGTGTAACAAGCCTTAGCTGTTTTACAACAACTTACTTTAAAAAAATTATGATTATGTTGTGCGTAATTAAAATATATTTAATCCCTCTGATATTTTTGCAGAATTATTACAAGTAGACCATACCATAGTCATTTGAATAAAAAAAAATTGCGCCTCCTCCGTATTAAGTTTCTGACTTAACTATTGGGTCATGTGTATGAAAGCCCTTCAAACGATATATAATTTCGTCTTTATCCATGAATATTCTTGACTTGCATCCACGACAGTGATGGGTGGAACAGCGCCAAATTGTGTTACCTGACTTCAACGTGGTCCACAATGAATAGGTGTATCCTCGCTGCATTATTAGTGGGTAGCCCCTTTGAGATGTAACGTATTGAAAATCTGAAATAAAACAATTGCTCTATAATGAGGTCCTTGTGATAATTTTAAACAAAAGAAGATGGAGTGTTTCGTTTGATTATCATTGGTCAAACCGATTGCGTGTTTGTGATTGGATTACACGTGTTGACCATTTAGAAACGAACTAATATACGGGCCGTACTACACGTACGTAAAACGTAATACGTGTACGTAATGTACGGGCCCACAAGAAAAAAAAATGGAGGAGCGTATTCAGAATAAATTTACGAGTTATATTTACATGAGGTTATATGTAGTGTACCCATTTTACCCAGTAACGTATCCAACTTTGTTTGTCTTGGGTATGGTAGGATACAACTTTGTTTGTCTTGGGTATGGTAGGATACAACAAGTTAGAGGTAAGGAGGGACCTTACTATCACTTTATATTTTTTTAAGGTCTTTAGAGGTCAAATATATAATACGGAAAATGGAAATGTTGGAGAGACTAGGGCTGCGTGTGCCAAATATTCACACTCGATGTAGTAAGCGGTCGCAATTGCTTGCAGTGCCTTGAGAGCGTACAAATTACTCAGCGAAGCACCATTTACGCGTGTCTTGCGCACCCTAAATATTATTGCTTGTGAGACGGATATATTTAGTTATACACTGACTGAATTCACAAGAATTGCACTATTTAGTTAAAGTTTAGTTTTCTATTGTATTAGTATTACATAAATAAAAGAAAAATCCTGTGTGTACTTATGTACACACGTTAAAATAATACTTCTTTGGCGTAACAAGATAAAAATCTTTTTAAAAATTTTATCTTACACCTTATTCAAATTCAAATTCAAAAATCATTTTCCCTAACGCGCCAAAAGGAGTATAACTGCAAAAAACTAAAATGATGACTATAGCAAACTTCAGGGTGTCGGTTTTTTGTGACGGTGTGCGCGCGCATCGTACAATAAACATAAAATGCTCTTTTTAAAAAGTTATTTATATTAAGAAATTAAGAAAACAGAGGTGTAACTGCTACGGACGGAGAATCGACTGCCCCTGCTCTCGCTTGGTATACTTAACCTTCCCTCTTTCAACTCCCGATTTCCTAGCGTATTATATTAGAAAGGCAAATCTTATCAATATTGTATACATACTAAGGATATAGCAGAACGTATAGCCTTTGGCTTACTCACCTTCGGTAAAGTATTGGTATGGATATTCTAATGTAACAGAACCCAATTATTTTATGTATAAAGAAAAGTGCGTGTATACAAAGTACACATGTCAGAAGTGAAACTTCGTCGTAAATTAATTTTTGAGTAATGAAGCTGACCAAATCCCATAATTTAATTCTGCCAGTCTTATATTAATGAATTATACTAAGGCTAATTAACTAAAATTTGTTGTTGTTAATATATATAGTATATAATATATAGAAATACCACCATAAACATATGTATAAATATATATATATTTTAAGATATTCTTTTTTAGATTTTTCCAAAGCAACTTAGTGTTTTTATGATGAATATTGATGTTGTAGTCTAAAAAAGCTTTTTTATTCATAAAATAAACTGCAATTAACCAATCTTTTTAATATAATAAAATACTCGTATGATTCAAGCCGGGTTCTGCGGTACTTTTGATGTTCATCATTTCGCAACTTCATCATATACCGGACATTACTGGTAAGCCACGGGTATGATGATTTTTTTACCACTTTTGTTTTTACTGGAGCGAACCTGTCGAAGAGTTCGATTATATATAGATTGAAGGTATCAACCATTTGATTCACATCAGTAATGCTTTCAATTAAAAGCTAAGGTATCGATGCCCCAGTACCTTATTAAGATTAGATATATCGATATCTGATAATGGCCTGAACGTTATGCGCTTGGAAGGTGCTTTCGGTTTGTTCAATTTAAACTCGGTAAGAATAAAAGCGTGTGCACCAAGATCTGGGATATATTCGACATTTATGCAGGCAACTGGGCATTTGTGTAAACAATATCAATGAGTGACTGACTATGAGAAGTGAAGTGCGTAGGATCCTTGACATGATTAACTAAGTCTATTGTTTTCAAAAATACATTAGGACGAGCTGCATTACTGTCTAGATGTTTCAGAAGATTTATATTTAAATCACCGGTAAGCACCATAAGCAATAAGCACCAATAATTACAGCTACCGAACGATGAGATAGTCTCCGTCAATGCGTCTAAGAAGACTTCTACATTCAGCCAAGGCGGACGATACGCCGTACCTACAATAACACGAAGTGATTTGACGTTAATCTTAAGCCATAACCGCTCCATAGACCATGCAATGGGGAGGACAACAGACACGCGCACTAATACCACACTTGAGATAGACACCAATGCCACCACCTCTGCTAGGAACTTCAGGGGACCGGGCCTGTGGCGAAAGGCCTCCTGACCATCCCTAAGCCAAGTCTCGTTGATTGCAAAGATATCCGGCAGATGGCGATCAAATATGACACGCAATTCATCATGCCGGGTACCCAACGATCCCGTATTAAAAAAAACAATAAGTAATTTTGTATGCTTGTTCAAGTTACTTGTTGTAAAAAGATAAACTATGAATACCCAATTTCGATATGTAATTATAAGAAAACAATAAGATAGAAAATTTGTACATGGAGGTGTTTTCAGAAGCAGAATAAATTGATACATAAAAGTAAGATTCTGGTATGCACAATAGTAAAACCATCTACATATACATACACAATATTTTAAATAAAATAATAATATTTAGTTCATGTGGTATTATTTGATGGTCTTCATAAGTTAAATAAATAATTACCCTAGGTACAGAATATAGCAATACGTATATGTAAGTAAATTAGACAGTGGCTTAAGTATATAAGTTTATCCATACCAAAAAAGCAATAAATCAAGTTGAGTACAACCACAACAGATACATCATTACAAGAAACAATTACCGATGGCAAAGTATAGACAGTATACAATATTAAATAAAAGAAAGACCCACACTAGGGATACTCCCAAACTCACGTAGAATGTCGGCTTCAGTACGAAATAAATTTATCTTAGTTGTTTCTGTCTGCCTAGCAAACACATGACCCTCCTTCGTCCAAACAAATCTCCAACGGTGTTTCTTGCATTTCTCTCGTAGCTTACCATAAAATAAGCGATTAGCCTTTGTTAACCTCTCATTGATATAAATTGATATCGGCTACGAGGTGTGTGATGGAGGCCAAAATCAGCTGTTGATAAATGACGTGTTTTAACAGCCATAATTTAAATATAATGTTGTTCAATTAGAGATATTACCATAATGTCTTTTGTTAGTCGGTCTATCACACATTTATAAGGTTCTAACAAACTAAACTGGCATTAGTTTGTTATTTTATTAAATACTTATAATTATAAATTAACCATTAGTTTTGTCTAAGTTATCTGCTCTTGCTAATGCTTTTTTTATAATTATAAAGTTCACAAAAAAAGAGTGCGACTTTACATTAATTACAGTCTATTCTAGTCTAAACAATAATTATGTAATATTATGTTGACTTAATTTTCTACAATACTAGTGAATATTAACAGTCTTAGTGTTTTTACACTTTGTTCGTGTGTCCGAGATACCGAAGTTGCACTTATATTCACTACACTAGGTTTTTTAACATAAGAGGTTTAGTTCTCTTTAGGAGTTTTATTCCTGTTGTATCAAGAAGTTTATTGCCTCAGCATTCACATGGCTATGTAGTCTGTTTAAGTGAGCTAAGGCAAACCGTTTCGCCGTCTTTAGGACTGTATCCACATTAAGATCCTTGTGGATACTTTCATTTTTAATATACCATGGTGCATTGGCAATGTCGAGAAGAACCCTGTTCTGAAACCTTTATGTCTTCACTGTCAAGAACTATTACAAATAGACCATACCATAGTCATTTGAATAAAAAAAAATTGCGCCTCCTCCGTATTAAGTTTATGACTTAAATATTGGGTCATGTATATGAAAGCCCTTCATAAGATATATAATTTCGTCTTTATCCATAAATATTCGTGACTTGCATCCACGACAGTGATGGGTGGAACAACGCCAAATTGTGTTACCTGACCTCAACGTGGTCTTCAATGAATAGGTGTATCCTCGCTGCATTATTAGTGGGTAACCCTTTTGAGATGTAACGTATTGAAAATCTGAAATAAAACAATTGTTCTATAATGAGGTCCTTGTGATAATTTTAAACAAAAGACGATGGATTGTTTCGTTTGATTATCATTGGTCAAACCGATTGCGTATTGGTGATTGGATTACATGTGTTGACCAATTAGAAACGAACTAATATACGGGCTCCACAAGAAAAAAATATCTCTAATGGTGGAGCGTATTCAGAATAAATTTACGAGATATGGAGTGCACCCATTCTACCCAGTAACGTATCCAACTTTGTTTGTCTTGGGTATAGTAGGATACAACAAGTTAGAGGTAAGGACTATTACTTTATATTTTTTTAAGGTCCTTAGAGGTAAAATATATAATGCGGAATTGTTGGAGAGACTGGGGCTGCGTGTGGCAAATACGTACACTCGGCGTGAACTCAGAGAAGCACCATTTACGCGTGTCCTGCGCACCCTAAATATAATTGTAGGTGAGACGGATGTATTTAGTTGCACACTGGCTGAATTGACAAGAATTACATTCCCTCTTTCTACTCCCGATTTCCTAGCATAGTAGAAAGGAAAAGGTAAGCAATATAGCATACATACTAAGGATGTAACAGAACGTATAGCCTTTGGCTAAACTCACCTTCGATAAAGTATTAGTATGTATAAATAAATATATTAGCGATATTAATAGCGATATTATAATGTAACACAACCAATTTGTTTATGTATAAAAAACCACATTAAATATAGTAAAAATTCTTACTGTTTATATAAGAATTTATGTGTGAAATCTGCTAAAATTAATTGCTAATCCTTACTTGTATGATTCTGTATTACCTGTAAAAGAAAAACACTTATTACCTACCTTGTTAACTTAAATTACTATAGTTCTAGTGCCATTACTTTTACGTATTACGATTTACACAATACATACTTTACACATTACATATAACTTATAAACAGGTACAACTATAAACCTTAATTAAACTTCTTCCTTTCTTCAACTCGAAGTGTTCATTGGTCTTCATCACAGCATCAAAGGCAGAGCACAATTTGATATATCTGGCTTTTATCTGGGGAAAAATAATTCATTTGAAGACAGTAGCAAAAATATTTGACAGATCAGTATTCACAATTTGACTTTGTATATTTGTATGCCCATGGCAATCTTTTTTTTATATTGACAGACGAAAGCTATATGTATTATGTGTATTGCTATATATGTTAGTTCCGATCGGTAGTTCTTGTAATCTGGAAGAAATATTATAATGTGGATACGTTCAAAGAATGTAGTAAATGAAAATTTATAATTAATTAAACATATTTTCTTGTGACGTTCAAAAGTGTACTTGTTTACCTATATGAATAAAGTTACTTTGAGTTAGAGTTTGAACATATACAAATAACATATGTATATTTTACAGAAAATTATAACAACTCTCAGCTACACTCTTAAATACATACACACACACATTCACCACACGCATACTCATACTCATAGGACTTGTGATCCAAAAATAGTTTTAGTGTTACAAACCCTAAAACGATTTTTTCTTTCTTATAAAAAAACTATTTTAAACATGTACCACTGACTAATTGTTATGTAGTCCTAGTGTTGGGACTAGCGATAGATACATTTAGTCACAACCTATTTGTCATTAATAAAGATTTTATTATTACTATGAGCAAGAATTTGCCAACGGGATTTTACATTTTACAAAGTGAATTATTACTTATATAATATACCTCTTCCGGAAATAAGTATGTATCAGGAAGTATAGTGGCGATCACACTTTGAAATGCTTGACAAATACCATTAAATTGCACGCCATTATGTGTGGCAGAATATGCGAACTTTAAATTGAACCATCATAACATTTGTACGATATTCTTGCAAATAAATTACTATTAATATTCATTAAAATATTTATTTCAACAAGTAACACAAAGTTTAGGGGATCTTCTAATATTCATAAAAGCTTCGAACTATTCCGACCATATTACAGTAAATGAAGGCGATAAAATATTTTTATTAACAAAATTAATAACTAGATAATATAAATTAAAATTTAATTAAACATAACTTCTCATTTCCTTCGCTTTATTTACTTAGCTTAACGATTATATTTTAAATCTTGGCATTTGCAATTTACAAGAAGTGTTCAATAAAAAGTGATAATGAGTATGATATACAGTAAGCTTTTATTTAATGTTTCCCTCCGTATTAGGAAAGATAATTTTTTAAAAAGATATCTTCCTGATCCCAACTGCGTCATCATCAACAGATATATAGCCCCTGAGAGCCTTTAACCGCGTAAATAAGTAATTACCACTAGGAGATAGGTCCGACGAATATGGAAGATGTTCCATTAATTCGATGCCTTAATTGGTTTCTTGAATGCAATTAGCAACTCGCACTCGATGGGATCACCTAAAATTTCTTCTGAGCTGGAGGTGACGGTATCTTCTATGTCATGGGCTGTTTTTTCAGTTATAAATCGGTAAAGATTTTGTAACAAACCCAAACAGCTTTGTGAAAATCTCAGTCCCGTTTGTTTCTCTTTATTTTTTTTTCTACGCCTAATGTGAGACAGTTAAGCACCAATGTACAACTGAATGGAGTAGAGTTGGAACCTGTTGAGTCAACTGTTTTTCTTGGCATTACTGTTGACGCTAAACTACAGTGGGGCCCACACATTAACAAATTGTCTGGAAGGCTCAGTTCAGCTGCTTATGCTGTAAGGAAAATTAGACAAATTACTGATGTGGATACAGCCAGAATTGTTTATTTCAGTTATTTTCATAGCTTGATGACGTACGGCATTCTCCTTTGGGGAAACTGTGCGGATATTAATACAATCTTCTTATTACAAAAAAGAGCTGTCCGCGCTATATATAACTTAGGTCCTAGAGTTTCTCTCCGAGAGAAATTCAAAGAGATAAACATTCTGACTGTAACTTCACAGTATATTTTTGAAAATTTACTTTATGTTCACAAAAACGAACCGGATTTTGTCAAATTGTCTGATCTTCACTGCCGAAATACTAGGAACAAAAATAATTTAACAGTTCATGCTACTCGCCTTCATAGAATAAGCAACTCGTTCATGGGTCAATGTATACGCTTTTACAATAAACTTCCTATGGATGCTCGTAAACTTCCCCTTAAGAAATTTAAATTTTTTATTAAATCAAAATTATTAACTAAAGGATATTACAGGATATCCGATTATTTAAATGATAGAAACGCCTGGGATTGAGCTGCTCGCTTATACAGCTATCGCTTGTGTTTTTTTTAAGCTGTCTTTCACTTCTTTTTTTTTTTTTTTGCATGTTGTACATATTTACAATCTGACATGTCTTGTGCTTTTGCATATGCATTTTATTTTATTCTATTGACATGTTTGTGCTTAGTGCATATTCATTTTTTTTTCTCTACATTACTGACATGTTTTGTGCTTAGTGCATATTCATTTTTTCTTTTTCTACAATACTGACATGTTTTGTGCTTTTGCATACAATATTTTACACTTTGACATGCCAAGTGAATAATGTTTATGTTGCGATTATATTTTTCAATTTCTTTATTTTTCCTTGCCTTAAAAATACATTTTGTATCCATTGTAAGTGTAAACATTATGCGGGTATATCATAAACTCTTTTGCTTGATTTATAATTTGATACATTTTAGTCTATAGTTATTTTGGGCTGGCGATCTGAGTGAGTTGTTGCCCCACATATTTTTATGGTGCCACTGGCGGTATTGTTGTGTACCGGGTTGTGCAGCTCCCTCAAAAATGGTTGAGCTGCATGAGCTATTCGGGGCATGCTAGCCGTCTGCTGGCGCAGGCTTGCTCAGATCGATCTGGTTCTTTCTTCCAAAGACCAGTCCAGTAAATACTCTGCATTTGTTTACACCTTATTAATTTATTATTGTATTATCTGGACTATAAAAGAGACTAAGACCCCCGAGTTTGTTTCGACATTTCTTCTCAGGGCAGTCAGTTAGGAAATGTCGACTTCATCTAGTTTAGGAAGACATTGTAAAAGTGATTTATATAGTCCTACTTGCAAGAATAAACTATTTCATTTCATTTCATTTCACGTCAGAAAGCATTCTAGGTTTCCCATGCACTGAACCTTTTTTTATACCAAAAAAGTTGGGTATGGACATTTACTATAGTAAACTTAATTTCTTCTACTATCCGATAGATCCGCCAAGACCATGTTTTCAACTTCTTTAATCGTTAGATCATTAGTTCAGTCACTACCCATGTAGGACATTCCGTTCTAGGTTCGTTGTTAATGGAAATGCTTCCTCGCTTGACCTCATTTGCCAGCTCCTTGATTTACCAGCTCCGTAGTAACATTATACAAGCAGAGATATTTTGTTACCGCGCGAATTACAATTTATCCATTTTTAAGAACACGTTTGACACGACGCAAACAAATGACTTCTGTTTTTAAAAAACAAAAGAAAATGTATTGCTTTTTATTATTATTCTATTTGGCACTATAGAATATTATTTTCTAGTATTATTTTTATATCAAATATATAGTATTTACAATTTCTTAACATTACGATGGTAATAATAAAAAATTATTGAAAATGTATAAAAAGAAAATTAAAACTTATTTAAAAAGTTTGGTCCCTGTGGCAGTGTACCTTTAACGCTGGCCGCATTTCCTAGCTGTATTGCGATACTTATTCGTTGAGCGAGGGAAGCACCAGCTCTGAGGTCACCGGTACTATCTTCCGGGCGCCAAATTAAATATTTAATTAGCGCCTACGCACTTGAAATCCTTTTTTTTCTAATGAAGGAGAATGTAATGTTATGTAATGCATTGCCACTATTTATTGAACATCTCTTCTATGTGCCAAGATTTGGGATAGGAAGAATAAATTTTAAAGCATAATTACTTTAAGCTTGCTATTTTTAAGTAAATAAAATAAAAAAAGAAGAATAAAAAAAATTAACACTGCTTTCGATCAGAAATAACTAATTGGTTTCACAAAAATTGGTTCACATTTTGAATAAGACATCATTTCGTATCAAAAATCGGGGAGCAGAATGCATGTGAAGTATGTTGGATCTAACTATCCTATTGTTTATATATGTAAATCGAGATTTACACTTCTTTCCAATAGAACACCTCCATACGGTAACTGTGTCCCTTTCAGAGGCCAAATAGTACGTGAATCCATCCAAAATTGCGGTGACTCTCCCATTCTGTTTTCGCGTGAATCTAACTGAAAAAATAATATTAATTAATTCACACCGTAGTGTGGTGGATGGATGGTGAACAATCCCTCAAATCTAAACGGAGGAACTTCGAGCCGTCTTACCACTGACTGACTCGAGGGCCCCGATGGTTAAGGTTGAGTAGTTTTATATATAGCCTTAGCTGTCACCTATCAGAATAATTTCGTTACCGCGTTTCCGGGTATGTCGTCATAGCAGTGATTGTAGCCTCTGTAGCCTCTGCAGATGGATTATCTTTGGTAAGTCCAATTGATCTCCTACATTCATACAGCCTCTATTGAAATTACCCAAACCCTACGTCTCTTACGTAGGCCATAGGCGATTGGCCATTAGGTGGTCCTCACAAAACATCAACGAAGAACTGCTATTTACATTTTAATCATCGCTCAGATAACCCTATCATATAATTACCTTAGCGCCAGCCGCCACGTTTTGTTTACAAAACGGAAACCCACGAGATCCTAATAGAACCAAAACATAGTAATAACATATTCCTTAAATGACTTGCTGGTAGAGATATAATGAAACAATTATACATATAATCAAATATTTTAATCTGTGACTCTAGTTACAAAATTAAGGAAAAATACGTTAACATAAAAGTAAATTTACTCATTTAACACATTCAAAATTTAAAGTGTTGCTTCAATCCTTAAAGTCCAAGCAAAAACTGTTTGCGGTTGTCATAAAAACGTTTACTCTAAAGAATGGTTCACAATTTAAAAAATTGATAGTCTTTTATCAAGTACCTCGGAGCTGCATGCTCGTGGTTTATATTAGCTTTAATTATCCTGTTCTTCACGTATGTGAACCGAGATTTACACTTGTTTCCATACGAACACCTCCAAGTCATACAATCCTTTTCTACATCAATTCTTTTGGCCATACAAAATGTGTATCCATCTAATACTGCGATATCCTTTCCGTTCGGTTTCTTACAAAATATCACTGAAAAAAAAAGTACACCACTGTATTACCGAGTTTGAACTGGACTTCTGAAGGGTTAAACTTTGACCCTTAACAGCTATAAAGCACTTATATTGTTAACAAAGTCGTACTATGTTTTTTAATCAAGACTTATCAACAAAAGCCATACAAAATAAAGACCACAGGAGAATGTTAACTCAGGCTTCGGCTGACTAATAGTCAACTGGATAATACTTTTACTAACTCCATCTGATGTGAAGTGATACCGCCCCCCCATGGATAAGTTCAATGCCAGAGGGCTTGCGAGTGCGTTGCCGGCCTTGTAGGACTTTGCTCTTTTCTAGAAGGACCCTAAGTCGAAATGGTTCGGATGCTGCCTAACAGTCAATGAATGTCGGGTTACAGATTAGCTGAAATTATGATTTTATGAAAGTGATACAGTGAATACGAAACAATTATTAAGTTCACTACTTTATTAATAAATTAACACAAAATACAATAAGCGTCTCACGCGAGCATAAGTATTTAACAACCAATATAAAATAAAAAAAATAAAAATCAGTGGCGCTACAACCTCTTTAAGTCTTGGCATCAGATTTCTGAATCTGTTTCATGATCATTTTTTAAATCGAATAGCCAAGTAGATGATCAGCCTCCAGTGCCTGACACACGCACGACTTTTTGGGTCTAAGACATGTCGGTTTCGTCACAAAGTTTTCCTTCACCGTTCAAACAAATTTTAAATGCGCACATAGAAAAAAAGTCCATTGGTTCACAGCCGGGGAACGAACCTACGATCTCAGGTATAAGAGTCGCACGCTGAAGCCACTAGGCCAACACTGGTCGACGACCAATATAAATATTTAAAATCTAAATTATAATAATAAACTTGAATAAATTCTGTAATACATACAAAAATATGACTAAGACTAGCTTTACACATTGTTAATAATTAATTCGATACTACATTACAGAAATATACTTTAAAGCAGTGATTCCCAAAGTGGTCTATATCGACCCCTAGGGGTCTATGACAACCTGAAAGGGGTCTACGTCAGCGAAAAAAAATTTGGAGGTACATGAAATGAAAATGCGAGTCCACGATAGTGGATCTCAACACATGTGATCTCACACTGATAGTACCTATTTACTTACATCATACTATCTTATAATATCAAAACATATACATTATATTGACTTATTGCTTATGTTATATTATTTATAGTTTATTTAATGCTACGTATATTTTAAGTAAGTAGGGGGGTCTACCCAACACGGAAAAACATGGCAAGGGGTCTACGACACAAAAAAGTTTGGGGAACTCTGCTTTAAAGAAAAGTATTGAAACTCTTTATTACTCTCAATTTTTCTGAATGGTTAAAGATATCAATGATTATGTTCATTACGGTGTTCAAAAATAGCACCGCCTAGTGTCTTAATTCTGACTTGGCATCCAGTATTCTTACAACACCAGGTTTCCAGGTTAGTTTTTTTTTCCATTAAATAAAATGAATATCTGCCAACTTTGAACCTTATATTACTTCTCTTTTGGCCTGAAAATGTTTGAAACATATTATACTGGTTGAAATGTAAAAATAAAATGTGAATAAACGTCGCGTAATTTATAATATAACTAGCTCGACCCGATGAACTTCGTATCGCCTACGACACAAATATAGTCAAAACCTAATACGAAATTTTTAAAACGAACCAATGAAAACTTACCTTTCAAGACAGTTATGGAACACAAATTTCTGAAGGCATCTATAAATATATGACAACCAAGTGATTTTTATTTTTATTTATTTAAAAAAAAAAAAAGTTTTTATTTGAAAATTCAATTGTCGTTTTTATTATTTTTCTTTACTTATTATTTATGTTTCCCACTGATTAAACGTTCCCTGAACTTCCAAAAATATTTCAAGATCATAACTAGCCAGATCGGTCTGGCCAATCTCGGGTTGTAATAACAGTTAATAATTAAAAGTGTAAAGAAAATTCATCAAATTCATCATCATCGCACACTTGAAGCTAATATGAGTCCTTTAGTTTTTACCACATTCATAAATTGTAATTTAACATTAGCGTTTTCGATAATGTCCAATAACATAAGCTTAGATTTACGAACTCTTCAATAAGTCAAGTTAGTTTTTTGATAATCCAGCCTATACTATGACGTATTTTCATGTTTATTATGTTTGTTTTGTCTCTTTCACTTTTGTGTCATTTTTCAATGCGATAACGAGAGCAAAAATTCTCAACCAACCGAGCTTAAAAGTTAATATGGAAATAATTAAAATAAACAACCAAAACTGATGTAAACCTTTGTAATATTGACATATTACAAAGGTTTTTAATTAATAAAGATACTCAGAGTAGTTAATAAAATTATAAAGAAGTTTACAAAAACCTTAACAAAGTGTACATTTTGTTACTTATAATATATATATATATAATATAAATATATATAAATGGTTTTTGAATTTTAATTTTGGAGCGCCTCTGAGTATGGCTTTATATATTATTATCCTATTATTTGGATCACATAAATCAACTAAGGCATATTTCACAACCATCGAGGTAATTTAACGTAAATATCATTCGAATATTTGCTGTTTATTTTAATTGTACTTAATGTTACATAAATCTATATTTTAATGTTAAACACTTTGCCTATATTATAAGAAGCTGCAAAATGCGAAAACAATGTGACGAATTATTGAATAGAATTTGTCAAATGCATAGCCATTCTCGTTGATTTTTATTCATCGACATGGTCAACGCACGACGACAGCTTAACTCTATACACGGAAAAATATTACAAATATTTTTCTGCATCATCAGTGATTATGTTTGTTGATATTTGTGACAATCTCCTTATCAACTGTCATTATTTCTGCTGTACATTTTAAGTTGCTATTGCAGCATATCCAATTGGTGACAACTCCCGTGTTACCTAATGCTTTCGCGAACCTATATCGGCCGACTTGTATAATAGGCTGCCCATTTTTCGTTCTAAACTTTACCACTGAAATACAAAAAAATATATAAAGTCCCGAAAGCCTTGAATGGAGCAGATATTTATTTCGTTTATAATAAATAATTCTCAAACTATCAAAGAACCTTAAATCGACAGGGTGTGTCCGGCACAAAGGGCGGATCACCTATAAATAAAAACTTGAACAGAAATCTATGTTAAAACATTTTATAAATGGAACATACACTTTATTTATTTTGAGCATCTTAACTCGGAATTACAAACAAATTTAAACGTAAGTTTTTATATATATATTTTAGTAAATTATTAGAATCGCAAACCAAATGTTAGCCATCGTCGCACACATTTCACCAAAAACACATGCCCATGTACAACATAGCGCTTCATAAATTTCAATACAAAATTCTTGTTTCCGATAATGTCCAAAGAGGTCAACTTCACTTGTATTGAAGTGTCACTTAGATTTATTAGCCTTAGAGGAGCCAAATTAGTTTTTGTTCATGCTTATGTTTAAAACCATTAAAGCCGCCACCGAACTTAATTCGTAACAAAACAATTTTTTTAAATCTAATACAACCATTTGAGTTGAGATGAATTATCTACGATAAAAGATTAAACGTGGCTGTAACTAAAAAAATCAGTATCAAACCTGATTTTCGACCGAAATGAATTTGGTAGTTGTTTTAAACAAGTTTTTATATTAATAGGTACAATAAATGATTAGTAAAAAAGAAACAAACACCCATAAACTATACGTACATTCGTAAGGCCGAGAATACTGTCCATTCTCGGAATCCAGATTTATTAAATACTATCGACCCTTCCCGGCTTCGCACGGGTGGACATTAATTTTTTAAATATTTTTTGTAGATGACATTTTTTTTTGTTCTATCATCAATCGTTTTCGCAGCGCATGCGATGAAAGATATTTTATAGGCATTCTTTTACACCTTGGGCAACATTATTGTAATTTTAGTAGGGAATACTAATTTTTTTCCTGCAATTAAAATAGCCTATACTAATCAGTGATAATGTAGCATTCAAATGGTGACATAATTTTTAAAATCGGTTCAGTAGGTACTCCTTGAGCCAATTCCTTACAAACATACCTACTTTCAAATCTTTCCTCTTTATAATATTAGTATAGAAGTATAGTAAGAAAACTTATATTAGTAGCATTGTAAAGGTTACTAATATGAGTTTTCTTTCTGGTACGTATCCAGACATTTATGCCTGACACCAGTCGTTGATTGTTGGGTCAAATAGTAGGTCAAATTCAAAAGAGCGATTCTTTAAGTGACACAATCTAGTATCACGATGCTCCTAAAAATATCCAACAAAAAGTTTATTTACACTTGACTTACTGTTATGTATGATTATGTTTATTTCTTATTTCGTAGACCACATCGTCCACGGTGAAAACGCTGACCCTGCAGCCCAAATACTTTTTCGTGCACGTCCATCTAGATCTGAATCGAGTCCCACGGGCGTAGTTGAATCGATGAATGCCAAGAAACATTACTCTATTTCCATGATTCGTATCGCCGAATACGGGCGCTGAAAAAAACCAGATGCCGTTTTTTTTTTTTTTAATGGAATACAAGATACAGGTATCACTTATTCTACGTCATTACAGACGAAACAAAAAAGCAAACACAAAATTAATTAGGAAAAACAAAATAACATAATAAAAAATGCAAGAAATTCACTAACTACTAAAGGCACTAACAAATAATAGAACTTTTGCCAGTTCACTCAACGGACAATGAAAAAGGTCCGTTAACCTATGTAATTCGTTAACTAAATTAATACAAATATCGCAAATTAATTAGAAGTAGCCAGTCTAGCACTAGTCCCAGGCCCTTTTATCAACTAGATAATCGTTAACTTTATAGTAAGCCCTTTTTCATCGAATATATTCTTTACGAATTCTCCCGGATGATTTCTGAAAAGCTCTTCGTAAGAATTATTCGGTTTTAACAATACACCACAGAACGGAGTATAACGAGAGCAGGCGCAGAACCGAACTATTTAACTTTCAGCTCTACGCGGGTTTTGAACCCAAGACCTCATGATCTATACGTTAAGATCACTAGGCAAATAAATTAGATCCATTCGGTATATTATTAAGACTTTGAGGGAGAAAATCATTTACTCATTTTGTGATGTTATTTTTCAATTATAATATTTATTATTATATATTTGTATATCGCTAGAGTCATAACATCACATTGATCTATAATATCTAAGATAATATATAATTAAATTATGGACTATCACTCATTGATGTTGATTAAGTGTAAAGCCACTTAAATAGGAAAGATAAATACATTTTTTTAAATTTATATACATAGGACCCCTAATATCCTACCAACCAAGCGATCACCAGATCTGTGGCCGTGTAGTTAAGCAGCAGTGGAGTGTCTTATATGCCCTTACCTAATCAGGGATTTTTTACTACTAGGTCTGGACGGCTTGGCGTCTGCTCGACTCTGATAAATAGACACTAGGAAACACATGATTTTAAAAAGTAATCAATCAATTATATTATATATTTATGATCGTTGTAGAGATTACATAGCAGCATAACATTAGTTTGTTTACGCTTTTATATATATATTTTAACCTAAAATTTAAAAACATAAATAAGGAAATTATATCTCTTAAGATCTGTCGTGACACATTTTATCTAATATGAAATCGAATAACAAAAAAAAAAAAAGCGGGCAAGCGGTTTCGGGGGGGAAAAATAAAAAACAATGTGACCCGAGAATTTTATATAATATGAAATCGAATAACAAACCGTTTAGAATTCGCTTTAAAGTTCGGGTGAGATCAGAAACGAAACGGTAGTCTCTTACGCAGTTTCGCCTTGAACAATTCGGCTGTGAATTTGAGCATATTATAATTCAAACCACAAGAGGTAACAAAAACTCTTCACAAGCAAGCTACTAAATTATATGCTCGCATGATTATGCGTCTTACAAACTGTAAACTCATTAAAATATTGAATTAAACTAGCTTTGCATCCTTTCTTTATCCATTTACAGCGCCATGTCATTTTTCCGTGCATATTTTTAGCCGATTTCTTATGGTAATAATATCCTTTGTAGAATAGTTTTACACCACGTCCCGTTCGAATCAGAACTGGACCTAAAATTAGTTAGTAATGTAAACTCAGCAATAACCTCTATGTACCGCTATTGAGAATGGCCATTTATGCACGCACATTTTATGCCATAATTATAAGAACCCGACTCACACTCCTGAGTGACAGTGACTTCTGACAGGGTAATATTCAGGATAATAGTCGCAGCTTAGCGCTAAGTATGACTGCAAACAGAATATGCTTTTGTTAAGAGCTTATCTAAGGGGTATTAAAACATTCCCTTATTTATTATCTTTCTACTACCACCGAAGTAAAATGGTAAACACTTCACTAAAGCAGTCACATACAAACAGATAAATCACTTTTGTTAAATTAAAAAGCGTATCAACTATACGGTACTTTAAAGTAAGCTAATTGTACAATAACATTGTAAATTTATTCATAAACATTTCACATTTATATAGCTTTAAAAAATAAGTGACAAGGTATTTATGTAAAAAAAAAAAAATTTACAACTATTTAACATAATTTTAAATAGTTGTAAATTTATAATAATACATAACTTCAATCCGGTCAAAAAAGTTTTTTATTTAAATGTGTAAAAGTTATGTCAATCAAAGACAATACTAAAGTATTTATGGTTTATTATAATTTGATATTAATAATAAAACGATCGTGTGTAGGGAGAATGATTTTTCTCAACTAAAACTGTCCCCTGTTTAATGATTAATTAAAAATATCTTCCAAAAATTCACAAGCTTTTTATAGAACAGAACGCCGTATGCTCAGTGGTTGCGGATGGACGCAAACTGCCAGAAGCCTCACGAATGCGTTCTCGCTCTTACATTAACATTTTTTTTTATAAATGTACATCATTACACAATGGTACAATGGTTTATAACGACACAGATAAACTTACACCTATTTCATTATTAATTTTATCCTGTATACATATAACAACAAATATTTTTGTAAATTATTCGCTTCTAGCCAGGTTTTTGCGTGTGCGTCCTATTTCACCATGCCTACTGATGATAGAGGACACATCTTTGTTTTTTTTATAATTAATTACTTAAGATGTCATGTGGAACATGGTGCAATGGTCGCAGCTCCTTACAAACATTGTGTTAAACAAAAACCTAGCGATTAAAAAGAGTGGCGGAGAGTTTATTACCAGTTCTTCTCTTCCGTTCTACGCCCTTGAGAAGTGGCAATTAACGTAAAATTAGAAGCATTTAATATATATTTCTTTTTTGACGTTCATAAGTGTACATTGTGTTACCTATATGAATAAATGATTTTGACTTTTGACTTTTTAAACGATATTAGCTTTTACCATAACTAACGGGTCTAATGATTGTGTGTGTTGCGAGTTATGATTTCATTAGGAAATTGAATAACACTAGCTTTACAACCTTTCCAACAGGACGAACAGCGCCACGTGGCTTTTGTATGGTGGCCTAATAGTCCTTCGTTTTTCTTATGATATACGTATCCTTTGTATAAAAGCTTCACACCGCGGCTCGTTTGAACGAGTGTTGGACCTTAAATAAATTATAATACATTAAACACAACACTTTACCGAACACAGTATTATACTCGAAAGAGAACTAATTTGAGCGTACGACCAAACAGGCTCCAGAAGATAAACCAATCCTTATATGGAAATTGTATTCGTTTTTACAACAAACTCCCAAACGAAATTAGAGAATTATAACTAAATAAATTCAAAGCTCTCGTTAAACGTAAATTAATCAATAATTTTTTTTTATAAATTTGACGAACATTTCAATAATCCTTATCCTTGGGATTGATTTGCTCCAGTTCAAACATTTTGTATGACTCAAACTTAGCGATTAAAAAGAGTGGCGGAAAGTTTCTTGCCCGCTCTACTCCCTTGACTTGCGAACTGGTAGTAAATGTACGTAAGTTTAGAATTAATGTAACTTCTTTCCTGACGTTCATAAGTGTACTTGTTTATCTATATGAATAAAGTTATTTTGAGTTTGAACAATTTGGTCACAGATAATATTTTTTATATAGAACAGAAAGCAACAGCAAACTGGCAGGAGGCTCACCTGATGTTAAGTGCCCATGGGCATTCTCAATGCCAGAGGGCTCGAGAACTGTTTTCTTGAAGGACCCTAAGTGCAATTGGTTCGGAAATATTTGG
The DNA here is from genome assembly GCA_905332375.1 of Pieris macdunnoughi. Classification (NCBI taxonomy): domain Eukaryota; kingdom Metazoa; phylum Arthropoda; class Insecta; order Lepidoptera; family Pieridae; genus Pieris; species Pieris macdunnoughi. The sequence continues at coordinate 2,220,046 of CAJOBZ010000008.1, forward strand.
GCGGCTGGTTCCAGTTGTAGTCGAGTAAAACTGCCTTAAAAATCGCACAAGTCGAAACGCGTACTTACGTGGGTAATGCGTACGTAGACGTCGACGTAGGAGGAAAAACTACTTGAAGATTGTCAATACCAATCATCTGAAGTTCTTACTTACTTTTTCCATCCAAAATATTCAACAGAAATATTTATTGACATAGTAATGATTCCTATAGAAAAATATTTATGTAGACTTATTCCTGGTTTAAATAAGTTAAAGTTCAAGTATTTAACTTCATTTTATTATGTGCTTAACAGTTTAAAATAATGTTATTGCTATTTACATAATATATCGGATTTGATTCTGAATGAAATTTAGAATGTACATCAGGGTTATCAGAATTTACAGCATAATAGAGAAACATCCTACGCTTTCTACTATATAACTTACACTAATAATTATTACACAGAGAATTTAAACTTATGACTTCATGAAAGAATAAACAATTATGCACGCAAGCTTCACAAATATAACTAAGACATTTTATTGCGCTGTTTTCACTTAAGTACTCATCTGTCTCGTTCCATCACAGCATAAACACAATTCGACAGAAAGAGATGAAAAAAGTTTATAACATGCAAATATGAGAAACGTCAGGCAACGTTTCGATTATTGTTTTCTGTCTGATGTCAGTATCAAATATTATTTGCATATAATACAGTGCCACCATTGATATACAAAAAACCCAAGATGCACAGTCTCATATAAAAGTAACACTCGAAAGTGTCCCGAAACAATATTTCTGTCCATAACAGTATATGTTACAAGCATATATTATTGCAAAATCAACCTTACGCGAATTGCTTAAAGTTGTTATTACAACGCAGCGTATACGTACTTAAAGCAATAAAATTTTACGACCGACCGTGGTCGGTAGGACAAGGTATTGAGTGGAGTCGAACATGACTTTTTTATTTACAACTATTTAACATAATTTTAAATTTATCCGACTTTTCGGGTGCTTTACAGCGTGAGTGGTCACGGTGACTGAAGACAAAAGGTGTTGGATGTTAAATAGTTGTCAATTTATAATAATACATAACTTTAATCCGGTTAAAAAGTTTTTTCTTTAAATTAAAAAAAAATGTTAAATTGGCTACCTCCTGACCCACACTTTATATAGCGTAAATATATTTGTCAAAAACTACACACAAAGAAGTTCAAGAGTACATAAATTTATTTATAAAAAAAACACAAATAAATAACATCGACTCCACTTGTAGACGCGAGACTATTTGAAATGAGCGCACAATTTAGAATGTTGCGCTCATTTTTTGAGGACGTTTTTTTGACGTTGAGTGTGCATCTTGGGTTTTTTGTATATCAATGAGTGCCACATACTTTTATTGGCTGGTTAGAGCGTCGCTGTCATGGATTGCCAGTAAATAAAAATTTACCATTATAATGGGAATCATTTGAAGTCATGCAGGCTAACTTAATAATTTATCGAAATGTCTTAACAAAAAAATGTATACCTACTACTATCTAGAAAATACAGTTACAGTTTAATAAATGTAACACAAACTTAGGAACAACTGATATGATAGGTTTTGTTTCAGCCGCCGGCCAAGAAAAGTATGTGGCACTGTAAGCAATTTTACTTTGTTTAGCTGAATTAATTCTGATTAAGAAAACGTTATTACTTAACCTAAATGTGATGTAACTATTTGGTGCAATATCGATCCTGTTTATACATAAATCAAGTAATTATTCACTTTATTTAATGATAACAAATGTGTCAAAGGGAGCATTCAAGTATTAGGTCACGCAATTTTTGGAGATTATTGACACCCCCCGTAAAACGTTTCGTGACCACCTAGTGACTTTATACCTAAAAGTTACCATTACGTGGTGTAACGTACTAAAAAGGCGAAAATAATATTAACTGCACGCGTAATTCTTTCGCATCGTGACGTTTTACAAAAGGACCCCCCAAATTCGTTACGTAATACTTGAAGTTTGATCGAAAATCTTTTCGACCCTATTTATTTATTCTGTGTTGATGAAATACTGTATAGGGTTTACTATATCGTTTTCTATTTCCTTCAATTTTTCTAACTTTTTCTGAGAATCAGAATCTTTTGTTTAGTTTTGTCAATTGATTAACATATGTTTAACTAGCAATAGGAGCATAAAGTACTTCATAATACGAAAATTTACATCTAGTAGGCAATTTAAAATATATATAACCTATGTACACAGCATGTATTTACAAAAGTGAGTAATCTTAATAACAACAACTTTAAAATATAAATACTATTATATTTTATTTATCATCGCATAATAATGAATAAAAGAAAACAAAAACAAACCAGTGGCAACCCTTTTTAGGTCTGGGCCTCAGATGTCTGTATCTGTTTCATGAGCATTTGTCAAATAGGCATGTAGGTGATCAGCCTCCTGTGGCTGACACACTGCGTCGCCTTTTTGGATATAAGGCAAGCCGGTTTCCTCACGATGTTTTCCTTCACCGTTTGAACGAATGTTAAATGTGCACTTAGAAAGAAAGTCTATTGGTGCACAGCCGGGAATCGAACGATCTGAGGGAACTGTCGCACGCTGAAGCTACTAGGCAACACTGCTCTTATATACGTGGTAACACTGAAAATGTTTAGAACTGGCCGGTTAGAAACATTGTTAATGAAAACTTTTTTGAATATTAATTTTAGAACTCTGACATTCATTTGTCATTTGTTTTTGTGAACTGGCGGCAAATCTAAAACTCTTGTTTCACGTGAAAATGAACCTAACCCGAGAAATTTTTCGGTCAATGATTTATTATGACTTTCGTTGTGGGCTTACTCAACAACAAAGCTATTATAGGCTGCGATTAGCATTTCTTAATGAAGCCCATCTCGTGCCACTATTTACAATTTGTTTAACAAGTTTAAGCGTGGATGTAGCAATCTCAATGATGATCCGCGTGAGGGACGTCTTTTTATAGCGACTACTGAAGATAATATAAGTGCTCTGCGACGCATGATAGAGGAAGATAAGAGAGTGACCTATCAGCAGATACGGGCAAGCCTAGGCATTCGTATGAGTCAAGTTCAAAAAATATTACACGAACATTGGCGTCAGGAAACTTATGGAACTTATAAACAAATGGATTCCCCATACTATAACCGATGACCAGAAACACCTTCGCATGGACTGGAGTCACCAAATGTTAGATAAGTTCAACGGCGGTGACTCAAATGCTGTATTTGAAATCGTCACAGGTGATGAAAGCTGGATATATAACTACGAAATCGAAACCAAAAGACAATCAGCTCAGTGGGTGTTTCCAGTCGAGGATCGGCCAACTAAGGTAAAGAAAGGAAGAAGTCAAGGAAAAAAGATGATTGCCTCATTCTTTGGTCGGAAAAGCCATTTCGCGACAGTTGTGCTAGAAGATGGAAGGACAGTTACTGCAGACTGGTATGTCCTCCTTCACCATGACAATGCTTCAGCGCACTCTGCAATACGGACTGTTGAATATTTGACTATGGTAGGTGTCGAGATAATGAGTCATCCGCCATACAGTCCTGACCTGGCGCCCTGCGACTTTCTTTTTATACCCAAGAACTAAAGATAAAATTCACTGCTTTTCTCAGTGGTTCGATCGAATGCGTCGATATGTAGAGAGGAACGGAGATTACTACGAAAAACAATAAAAGTATTGGCAACTAACTTTCTACATTAAGCCGTTTTTCATTTTCTAAACATTTTCAGTGTTACCTAGATATCAATAAAAATTAATATAATATATATTTTTATTGAAATGTGATAGACTACATATTATAACTTATTACTCAATTAATGCTAATGTGAATTTAATGCCTTAAGTTCTATCGTCTTTGATCTTAATTTGACAGTTATAGTGCAAGTTCTGTTTCTCTTTGGGTAGATGAGTGTGCATTCCAGTTGCATACAGCACTTGATTTCCAAACGTAACTACGGCGGCATTGCAGCCCTTCCATTGATGGGTTGAGCAACGCCATCTTGTTTTCCCGGCTCTCTGCGTCGCGTAGTACGTATAACCGTTCAGTTTGAGTAAGCGCGTTCCCGTTCTCGACGCTACGTACTCAACTAAAAATAAAAAATAAATAAGTGTTTATTCTAATATTGTCAGTCCTTTAGTCAAAGGCCAACGCAAGATCAGGCGCAGGCTGACAGCTCTGCTTATCCTAAGCATTACGCGCTTATTATTAGTATTAGAACTGTCAACAATAGGCGCATAAACACATATAATTAGGCGAAACCTAGTGCTGCTAGAAATGCGCACACCGTTCATCAATTTAAAAATATAAAAAAAATTTGCTAGTGGCAATTATATCTTCACCCTTAGAGTAGAAAATTATAAAACAAATGAACATTTAATGATTAACAAGTACCCATAAAAGACCTGAATGTTATTTTTTAAAGATTTTAGAATTTCGTATAACCTGGCAGTACCAGACCGAGGTTATACGAAATTCTAGGTTGGTCATACCAGGCCCCCCTTACAGCCATAGATGTGCCAATTCTTCGCAAACTGATGCTTGCTGAAAAGAGACTGAAAAGCACCAATCGCATAACGAATGTAAAATTAAAACAACATCGCTAATTAAGTTTCTATATTCACTTGACAGAATTCGAACATGTAATTTTTATATTAGCTTACAAATAACATCAAGTCATGTTAATACGTCTTAATATTCTAAGAGAAATTTAAACGCTGATTTTTCTACATATTTGGAACTATTTATTCATACTATTAAAAGCTTAGCCTAGAATACAACATTTCTAATTTTAATACAGTTTTATATTACAAAATTAAATAAATAACGGCACACCACTTTCGATGCTTGGATGATTTTAAATAATTTTAAGAAAACCAAAACATTTGAGCCACATTAAACAATTAATCCTTCTAGAAATAAAATTAAAAAAATCCCACCTATTGATAATTAATTAAACAGTTGCAGAAAAAACGCTGAGTTATTCTTTAAATACTCACTAATTTTAATCTACTAATAAAGCGTTACTATCTAAGTTTGCTTTTAATCATGTATCAATGTGTTGGTTTTATATATTTTCCGATGAGCTGTACAGCAGTCTGTACCGAACTTAAATTGTATTCCTACGCCGGGAATAGAACCTAAATCAGGTTTATACACCATATACAAGACAATAAACATATTCTTAGCCTAAACTAATGATCTAAAAAAGATTAATTTAGCAATAAATCTAAAACGAGATCGCTGACTAGTTATGAGTGTGCAGTCCCTGGATATCGAGTATGTCTGAATTGATCATCCGGATTCGAACCTTGCACTTCTGTCGCCTCCGCTTGGAGCAATACCAAATACTCATTCCAGCTGCATTTGCGTAATTGGTTGAAAAGGTATGTTTTCCAAGTCGTAGTACATAGCTCGCTCCTCTTGGTACCAATTCGTATTCTGATGGTAGGTAACCTGAAAGAATACATAATTAGTACTTATCCTTATATATTATGATGTAGAACTTAAAGTGTAGGGTAAAATTAAAATAAACAAGTATTAAATCTTATTTTTTAATTATTTATATCTAGTATTCAAACAACATTCATTATCATTCATTATCATTCTAGAAAGGACTAGCAGATTATATAAAATAAAACAACATACTATATATATAAATTTTATTTTGTATAAAACTTTTCACTATTTTGTGAATTCTTCTTTTTCATCAATTCAGGTTCACGAGTCAGTTGACAACTCTTAGCAAATACTTTTGTTCGAAAGCAGGGTTCATTTATGCTGGCATCCAAATTTGACCTCACTTTAAAAGATTGAGTCGTACATACATAATCGTTTACTATCAACAAACGGCAGTTGGAAAGATGGAGGTTGCAGTGCGCTTGCGCTCTCGAGGTAGTAAAAAACATTAAATATTATAACATATATTTTTTAATTCATGTCTTTTATAAAAAAACAATTATTATAATAAAAGCAATTAGCTATTTGTCATTTTCATTTTGACAGTAAAAGAACGCGACAAAACACATTTTTATTTAATGATTGTGAGCCAAATTCTTCTTAATAATGACATTATCATATGTTGTTATGTTTGCTCTACAATAATTTTTCCTACTACAGCTCCATAGAATTTTCGATCCTCTGCTGGAATTGTTTTTGTTGTATCTATATTTACCCATTTCTAGGACGGGTTGTCCGTAGCGGGAAGTCGTGAACCTCATAACTAAAATAAAAAAAAATATAAACGTAGGACAATCATTGTTATACGTGCATAAGTCGAATTCATGAGCGATCATTAAGAGTTTCAACAGAATTCTTACATTATTCATATTATATCCTACATTTTCTCGCATATAAAATTAAATAAAAAACGGCTCAAATGTAATGAGTCTTTCCAAAAACTTCAATTTTGTTCCATTTGGAGTAGAGACTCTTGGGTCGTGGGGTTCAAGGCACAGTCGGTAGTTAAAGATTTAAGTAGGCGCCTGGTAGATAGTATCGGTTACCTCAGAGCGGGTGCTTTCCTCGCTCAACGAATAAGTCGCAATATAGCGAGGAAATGCTGCCAGCGTTAAAGGTACACTGCCACAGGGACCATACTTGTTAAATTTGTTTTAAATTATTTTTATTATACCTATATAGGTTACAAAAATTGTTAAATACTGTATATTTGATTGTAATGATTACTAAATACCAATAATTTTTCAATAAATATATCTAAGTTTGTTGAAAGAATAATAAATAAAAAATGATGTTTGGTAAATTTTATTAAATATTAAAATACATATATGTTATTTTTTAGCTAAAGAATACAGGAATAGTTCTTTACATTCAACTTAATAATTTATTCGCCAGACTATATTTTCATTTAAACATTCAATACCCAGTTATTGAAGTAAATAGTTTACGTTTACCAAAGCATTCTTCGGATGTGTGTGCTCATTAATTATTCTAATAACCTTATTATCAACTGTCCATAATCTACATTTGCATCCATAATTTCTTTTTGTACATCTCCAAAAAAATTTGTTTCCTCTATTGACCTCTTTATTGTATCTTGCGCCGTCGTAAAATAATACCGTGTTGCCTTTTTTATTTTTGACAAATATTGCTGAAAGAAAAACTATATTAAGCCTCTGTTAACAACTATTTGGGTGAAAACTAGAACCCTCTAAGTAGACTACGACTAGTAAGTAGTGTTAAGAAGAGTTGTTCGGTCTAATACCTGCAGCTGAGTTTTATCATCGGACGTCAAGGCAAAATACAAAATACCATCCGTATCACCTCGACGTCCGTTGTTCCATAACTGAGCGTTTTCTCAGGCAGTTTTTGCTGCGCACCACCACTATGTGGAACCAGCTGCCCACTGAAGTTTTTCCGAACCAATTCGAATTAGGGTCATTCAAGAAAAGAGCGTTTCAATTGATGAAAGGCCGGCAACGCACTTGCGAGCAATGTAAGAGTCCATGGGCGGCGGTATCACTTAACATCATGTGAGCCTTCTGCCCGTTTGCCTTCTATTACATAAAAAAAGGCTCAAAAACTTATCGGATTTCCGACCGCTAAGTACTCGTATATACGTAACCTGTAGACATCAAGCAGTGGCGATATGGGGGCCAGCCACTCAGTGGTTAGATTGTTCGAAGATTCAACCTTTAGTTCAAAGGAGTAGCACAACTACCTTTCTCTATATCCTAATATCCGTGTCAGTGAATGAATGAGGAAATAGCGATTGCTATCGAGACGAAGATAGTTTGATTAAATTAAAAAAAAGCAATAATTAGGAAGTACGGACTGGACTTCTGAGTAATAATTTTCTTAATAGAACTAACTCTGTCTAAATTTGCGTTTTTGGCGTTGTGCGTGTATGAACTGGATAACAAAACGACGCCATAGAAATATATAGTGATTAGGATTTGATTTTTTGTTGAACCCGTGACGGCCCAAGCCGAGGTCCGAGTCTCGCAGGAGACGACCTTGCGTTAGATGCGGGAAGAGCCTATTCTGACCGAGCTACTCTAGCTAAAACAGCCCGAAATGAGATGTCAAAAAATCTTGAGTTTTCAAAGTATTGTTAATCGTAATATATTGTAATTGTAATAATGAGATCCTTCTCTTTTGAATTGATTAATAATAAAGTAATTTAACTAGTGTGTGATGTGTCATTTCATTAGGTTACTTTCGTTCAAACTCCAAGCGTAAAAATATCCCTGAGTTAAACAAATAAAAATATTACATTAATGATTATGATAATTTATTTCTTTAACTACTCGAGCCTCCATGACCCATATCCTGTGTTTGCAACCTCGATTATGACGTGAACATCGCCAAATTTCTTTTTGTCCAGTCGAACCGCTCGTATTGTATCTTATACCATTGTATAATAGGCCGCGGGTACCGCACTTCGTTTCGTAATATGACACTGAAAATTTTAATCGTAAAATTGTAATGTACATATATAAACTTTTTACAAATGGATTTAATCTTTGTATTAAGCTAGAATTGATGACAAGTATATACTATAAAGAATTTTGTTTTTTATTTATTTTGTTTACAAAGTTTAAATCAACAAGAATGCAAATGTAATAAAAAATTTATACACGAAAAAACTACCACAAACAATTAATACGGGAAAACCCTTTGAAGTGCGCTAATAAATATCTGGTAGTTCTACTGTTCTAAAAAAATATTGGTAACGACAATTTTATCGAAAATAAAATTCATTTTCCTTTTATACTTAAATCGTTTTTTTTAATATACTAAAATTATTTATTAATTATCATTAGTCACTATATTATTATAAAGGAACTTAATATGTATAATATTTCACAAGAAATATCTTATCACATTGTAACGAAGTTTTAACATTAAAGAATACATTGTAATTGTAATAATGAGATCCTTCTCTTTTGAATTGATTAATAATAAAGTAGTTTAACTAGTGTGTGGTGTGTCATTTCATTAGGTTACTTTCGTTCAAACTCCAAGCGTAAAAATATCCCTGAGTTAAACGAATAAAAATCTTAAATTAATGATTATGATAATTTATTTCTTTAACTATTCGAGCCTCCATTACCCATATCCTGTGTTTGCAACCTTGTCTATAACGTGTACATCGCCAAATTTCTTTTTTTTCATTCGAACTGCTCGTATTGTATCTTATACCATTGTATAATAGGCCGCGGGTACCGGCCTTCGTTTCGTAATATGACACTGAAAATTTTAATCGTAAATTGTAATGTACATATACAAACTTTTTACAAATGGATTTCATCTTTGTATTAAGCTATAAAGAATTATAATAACTTATCGGATTCCCGACCGCTAAATCGTATAATATACGTAACCTGTTGACATCAATCACTGGCGATATGGGGGCCAGCCACTCAGTGGTTAGATTGTTCAAAGATTCAACCTTTAGTTTAAAGGAGTAGCACAACTACCTTTGTCTATATCCTAATATCCGTATCAGTGAATAAATTAGGAAATAGCGATTGCTATCAAGACGAAGATAGTTTGATTAAATTAAAAAAAAGCAATAATTAGGAAGTACGGACTGGACTTCTGAGTAATCATTTTCTTAATAGAACTAACTCTGTCTAAATTTATCTTTTAAATTTCATTTTCAATTACTTATTTATCAACATATGGCGTTGTTCGTGTGTGAACGGGAAAACAAAACGACGCCATAGAAATATAAGGGATAAGGATTGGATTTTTTTGTTGAACCCGTGACGACCTTGCGTTAGATGCGGGAAGGCCTATTCTGACCGAGCTACTCTAGCTAAAACAGCCCGAAATGAGATGTCAAAAAATCTTGAGTTTTCAAAGTATTGTTAATCGTAATATATTGTAATTGTAATAATGAGATCCTTCTCTTTTGAATTGATTAATAATAAAGTAATTTAACTAGTGTGTGATGTGTCATTTCATTAGGTTACTTTCGTTCAAACTCCAAGCGTAAAAATATCCCTGAGTTAAACAAATAAAAATATTACATTAATGATTATGATAATTTATTTCTTTAACTACTCGAGCCTCCATGACCCATATCCTGTGTTTGCAACCTCGATTATGACGTGAACATCGCCAAATTTCTTTTTGTCCAGTCGAACCGCTCGTATTGTATCTTATACCATTGTATAATAGGCCGCGGGTACCGCACTTCGTTTCGTAATATGACACTGAAAATTTTAATCGTAAAATTGTAATGTACATATATAAACTTTTTACAAATGGGTTTAATCTTTGTATTAAGCTAGAATTGATGACAAGTATATACTATAAAGAATTTTGTTTTTTATTTATTTTGTTTACAAAGTTTAAATCAACAAGAATGCAAATGTAATAAAAAATTTATACACGAAAAAAGCTACCACAAACAATTAATACGGGAAAACCCTTTGAAGTGCGCTAATAAATATCTGGTAGTTCTACTGTTCTAAAAAAATATTGGTAACGACAATTTTATCGAAAATAAAATTCATTTTCCTTTTATACTTAAATCGTTTTTTTTAATATACTAAAATTATTTATTAATTATCATTAGTCACTATATTATTATAAAGGAACTTAATATGTATAATATTTCACAAGAAATATCTTATCACATTGTAACGAAGTTTTAACATTAAAGAATACATTGTAATTGTAATAATGAGATCCTTCTCTTTTGAATTGATTAATAATAAAGTAGTTTAACTAGTGTGTGGTGTGTCATTTCATTAGGTTACTTTCGTTCAAACTCCAAGCGTAAAAATATCCCTGAGTTAAACGAATAAAAATCTTAAATTAATGATTATGATAATTTATTTCTTTAACTATTCGAGCCTCCATTACCCATATCCTGTGTTTGCAACCTTGTCTATAACGTGTACATCGCCAAATTTCTTTTTTTTCATTCGAACTGCTCGTATTGTATCTTATACCATTGTATAATAGGCCGCGGGTACCGGCCTTCGTTTCGTAATATGACACTGAAAATTTTAATCGTAAATTGTAATGTACATATACAAACTTTTTACAAATGGATTTCATCTTTGTATTAAGCTATAAAGAATTATAATAACTTATCGGATTCCCGACCGCTAAATCGTATAATATACGTAACCTGTTGACATCAATCACTGGCGATATGGGGGCCAGCCACTCAGTGGTTAGATTGTTCAAAGATTCAACCTTTAGTTTAAAGGAGTAGCACAACTACCTTTGTCTATATCCTAATATCCGTATCAGTGAATAAATTAGGAAATAGCGATTGCTATCAAGACGAAGATAGTTTGATTAAATTAAAGAAAAGCAATAATTAGGATGTACGGACTGGACTTCTGAGTAATCATTTTCTTAATAGAACTAACTCTGTCTAAATTTATCTTTTAAATTTCATTTTCAATTACTTATTTATCAACATATGGCGTTGTTCGTGTGTGAACGGGAAAACAAAACGACGCCATAGAAATATAAGGGATAAGGATTGGATTTTTTGTTGAACCCGTGACGACCTTGCGTTAGTTGCGGGAAGAAGCCCATTCTGACCGAGCTACTCTAGCTAAAACAGCCCGAAATGAGATGTCAAAAAATCTTGAGTTTTCAAAGTATTGTTAATCGTAATATATTGTAATTGTAATAATGAGATCCTTCTCTTTTGAATTGATTAATAATAAAGTAGTTTAACTAGTGTGTGGTGTGTCATTTCATTAGGTTACTTTCGTTCAAACTCCAAGCGTAAAAATATCCCTGGGTTAAACGAATAAAAATCTTAAATTAATGATTATGATTATTTATTTCTTTAACTATACGAGCCTCCATTACCCATATCCTGTGTTTGCAACCTTGTCTATAACGTGTACATCGCCAAATTTCTTTTTTTTCATTCGAACTGCTCATATTGTATCTTATACCATTGTATAATAGGCCGCGGGTACCGGCCTTCGTTTCGTAATATGACGCTGAAAATTTTAATCGTAAAATTTTAATGTACATATATAAACTTTTTACAAATGGATTTAATCTTTGTATTAAGCTAGAATTGATGACAAGTATGTACTATAAACAATTTTGTTTTTTATTTATTTTGTTAACAAAGTTTTAATCAACAAGAATGCAAATGTAATAAAAACTTTATACACGAAAAAAACTACCACAAACAATTAATACGGGAAAACCCTCTGAAGTGCACTAATAAATATCTGGTAGTTCTACTGTTCCAAAAAAATATTGGTAACGACAATTTTATCAAAAATAAAATTCATTTTCCTTCTGTACTTAAATCGTTTTTTTTAATATACTAAAACTATTTATAAATTATCATTAATCGCTATATTATTATAAAGGAACTTAATATGTATAATATTTCACAAGAAATATCTTATCACATTGTAACGAAGTTAATACATTAAAGAACTTACTACACAATAACTTAAAATATATTTTAAACCTTTTAAATTAATAATAAAATAATCAATTGTATTGTAATGTTTATTTTAAAATAATATACCACAAAAAACTTGAAACTTCTCTTGCTTTTTGAATAACTAACAATAACGTAATATATGCTACATTTTTTATGAAAAAAATCTTCAAGCACTTACATACCATCAGCAAACTATGAATCTCATATGTCAAATTTAATCACTAACGGTGCGTACAGACTACTATATAACATAACATTGTTATACAACATGTTTCAGATAATGCGGACACTGAATGTTATAAAACATGTTATAAAACATGTTATAATAACATGTTAACCCAGCATCTACGTTTTTTTGTTTTTCTTTTGTTATTTAAAATGGTTATATAACATTGTTATATGGCATTGTTATTCTAATGTGTACAGTATTGTTTTATGTTATAATGTTGAATAACAAGGTTACATAATGTGGACGTGTTATAAAACACAAGTTATATAATATGTTACATAGTCTGTACGCACCCTAAGGTTTTAAATTTTTATTCCCGTATGTAAAATCCAATATGTTTCTGACATACAAGAGCTATACTTAGCCTGTAAATCTTCTTCACTCACGCAGACTTTTTTTTATATAAAACAGTGGGCAAACGGGCAGGAGGCTCACCTGATGTTTAGTGATACGGACACTCTCAATGCCAGAGTGCTCGCGAGTGCGTCCTTCCAGAAAAGAGCGTACCTTTTTTTTCACTTTTTTTACTACTTTATATGGTAAAAAATCGTAGGTATGTATAATCCTTAATTACATCTTCCCCGTATGATTATGAATGTTGCCTATCTTGACTATTTCATTATCAATGCTCACTATAAAGGCCCTGCAGCCAGAAGACCAATGACAGCAATGCCATCTCTTCTTCATATTTCTACTTTGTCTTTTTCGGAACGTGTAGTTGATTCCATTAAATCTTAACATCTCATTACCTCTATGGGATACTACTAATTGTGCACCTTAAAGAAAAAAAATAGACTTGGTTATCTAATGTAGCAAGACTGTCTGACGATCGATGGACCATAAGGGCGACTCGGGGCGACCTATTGGGAAACGAAACAGCTGGAGGCAACTCACCCAAAACCGAGATATCTGGAGAACCTTGTAGGAGGCCTTGCAAAATAATTAGGAAAAAGATATAAAAATAAGAAAAAAATAATTGCAATTTATTTTCTCAAAAAAAATAATATAAATGTAGTAGGTTACTTTGTTCTTTTGCAAGAAATAAAAAGGCTATTTTATTTATTTATTATAAAAAAATAAGTGTACACTTAAAGCTTGCCATAAGCCTTTGACATATTTATTTGGTGACTATTTTAAAGTGTTTACAAATAATCTTAATTTACACAACAAATAAAATAGTTTGTCTACATTAAAAACCAGAAAGTTTCCGATTCATGGCGAAATGATAATTATTTTGGGTTGTAAGACGCACGAAAGTAATGACGCAAAATCCCATCATCTGTTTCCTTGATCATTTTTCATCAGCTACTAGATCAGATTTCGTGTAAAAATTACTATTTCGCCTAAAGCTAAAACTAGGACATTTCATTGAAAACGAAACAAAGTGGTCATGAAAAGTGAATATATTACTATACGCAAAGTTGATTTTAAGATTTACAAGAGTATATTATTAGAATATTCATCATACATGTTTTTACAGAAATCTTAGATTTTCATTCTAGCTTAACACTAATTCAATATCACTTACCTAACATATTACTTAGCCAAGAATTAAAACTAGAACATATTGGTCGCTGTGTTAACTACTATGTCGTTATCAATCTACCCAAATACCTCCGTTCAAAATAAACAATTAATCTGAACTTGGTACTTAGTAAGAATAGTAAATGAAAACGAGTTTAGGAAATACACTTTTCAAAAAGTTTATTGGAGACCAAACAAAGAGACCAGAAGTAAAGTGAATATCTTATACGCAGGTTCGATTTTAACGACCTATAGGTAAAAATGAGAGATAGACGTGTGTTGGCCTAGTGGCTTCGAGGTCGTTGGTTCGATCCCTGGCTGAGCACCAATGTACTTTCTTTCAATGTGCGCTATTAACTCTCGCTCGTACGGTGAAGGAAAACATCGTGAGGAAACCGGCTTGCCTTAGACCCGACAAAGTCGGCGGGCGACAGGCGGCTTATCTATTAGATCTATTAGATTAACAAATGATCATGAAACAGATTCAGAAATTTTATACATATGTACTTTAGATACAGAGAGAACACTTTGGAATTTTCCCAAAACCTGAAATGGAAGTGCAATGGGCAAGTTGTATAAGGGTAGTAAGAAGAAATGGTCCAGTAATCTGGCAGAATGGTGTCCACCTTACGGAAACTGTACTAAAGGATTACCACATATTTACAAACACGACGGAAAATTTATAGCGCACTCAATGATAGCGAATAGAGAAGAGTTGGGAAGGCATTGCCTTGGAATTGAGGCAAGCGGATGAGGAGCTTATGTTTACACACACAATATAATTATATTATATATCATTACAATAAGTCTTATATGTAAATACTTTATGTTGCGAATACAAGGCTTTCTTCTTTTAAAATTGAATGAATGAGATATGCCAAAACCTGGGAATATATAATTATATTTCAAATCTAAGTTAAAGTAGAAATGTTACCTTTTTTCTGGTCTTTTGAAATTCTAATGATTGTGGACATTCCCAAATTTAGCAAATTTATCGCAAACTGTGATAAAAAAGGCCTTACATCCCTTACGACTGTGACTTGTGCAAACCCATCTCTTCTTTGTTCCTGACGTCCCTCTTTTGACCAAACCGAATTTATAGCCATCGTACACAGCAACATCATGTCCTCTTGGCGATAAGAAATAATGTATATCTAAAAAGTCAATAATAATATTAATAGGAGTAAACATTTATATGAAAAATATTAGTAAATTTCAGTAGTGTTACAACCACTTATAGTTTTTCGATCCTCCCAATAAAGTAGCTATCCATAGTTGAATGTTGAGTTTAAGGGCGGGCCGTGAGCCTTCCCTGCCTCTAAACATTAAAAAATATTTAATTTGTTAAAACTTATATTGACTACGTACTAAGTACTATGCTTACATGGTTTATTCATTCAAATTTTCACTCGCTCAACTCATACTATTCGCATTCTCTGTTGCTACTTTCACTGTTATTGGAAGTTACAGAGTTTCTTATTTTGCTGTCCAATAAATGATCTTTTAGTCCTTATCTTTAATCCTAAGAACGTATCCAGCCAAGTTAAAAAAAAGAATCGGCAACACACCATGTGTACAGTACCGGTAGTTCCAGACCCGTTTTTTTTGGGATGGAATCTCGCTGTTGGCCTTAAGGGCCTTTACAGCTCAATTCGGCCTGTTTTAGCGAGCGTAGCACGGCTGGAATGAATGTTTTCCCGCGACTAGCGCAAAGGCATCTCCTGCGAGACTCGGACCTCGGCTTGGGCCGACGTGCAGTGGTCAATCGCCTGAGGGGCAGGACGGAAGCTCACTGGAGTCCACAACTGAGCCTTTTAAAGGCACTTTTTGCCGCACCAGCATCTGACAGCTACCCATTGAAGTATTTCGTACCGATTCCATAAAGGTCGCAACACACTTGCAAGCTTTATAACAGTGTAACTCTTAGAGGCGATATAGTGTCTAATAAGTTTGACGGTTGTTTGTAATAGATACTTTTTTGATTTATTATGATCATGCAAATTTTTTAACACGCTTGCTACGTTTGATTTCATCTTAGATGTTTTGTAGTAATTACTATATAAAAATAAGTGGGTTTTCCTTTGAGCTATAACTCCAGAACAGATCGATTTTGATTGAAGGTTGCTCGTGAGGTATGTATAAGCAAAGAAAATTCAGGAAAAATTTCAAAGAAAACGGGATCACCAAACGAAATGTTAAAAAGAAGATTGTGGGAGAGTTGGAGTTTGAGTTTTTATTTACCAACCTATAAAAGACGTACTTTTAGTAGAAAGATACATACAAATTTAAAAATTCCACATAACTTTAAAGTCTAGCCTAATACGTGTAGGTTTAAAAAATCGGGACCTTACTGTATACACATATTTTGTACAAATATATATACATACATTATATATCTTATTTACATATATTATATATCTTATATTACTACATATTTTTATTTTATATTCATGGGCTAGTGAGATCTCATCGTCTCGCCTCTGCTCGCTCACTGCCTCTGCTCGTTGCAGTGAGTGACACATGTATACTATATTACTGCAGAAATCCTAGAGCTTCTGGTATACGAAAAATTCACACTATATTATTCGTATTCGCTAATGATTGTGATGGTTATCAATTTTAACAACATTTTTTCACCATCGATGATAAGAATATAAGCTCTACAGTTCAAACATCTGTAAGTGCAAATCCACCACAAATCCACGAATATAATTTTTAAAAAAGGAGTGGTTTATCTTCTGGAACCTGGTTGGTCGAACGCTTAAATTTGTTCGTTTTCGGGTATTAAGCTGGTGAATGACTTCCATTTGTTTTAAAATCGTTTATATTTTTTTGTACAAAAAAATTGTTCAATAATTGCAAACTTAACGGTAAGGTTAAGGTAAAATCAAAACTAAGGTAATAGTTTTAAAATTTATTAACTTAATAGATTACTGTATACATTCTAAAAGTTAGCAAAGCAAGATTTAAGCCGTCCTAAACGTAAACCTAGAACTTTGACTAGGTACTGTCAAAATCAATAAACAATTTTTTTTATTAGAATACTTATTCATAAACATTTAACCCCTTACCAATAAAGGTCTCTTTCTCTTTACCGATTGGTTATTTTCAGTGGACATATAGCTTAGGTTTTTCTCTATCTTCCTTTAAATCTGTACTGTACAAACATAACCTGTCCACATCGTATCCCTAACTTCGTACTAACTGATCTAAAATTATCGTGATTATGTGCACTTTTTCTTTTGCTTGTGTCTTTTTTTTAATATTGTCCTGATCACTGTTTACATAAGTTTTAATTACTTTTGTCTAAATGACTATATGTCTTATGTTTTTTTCTAATTCACACAAAAATATAGCTAAGCTAAGGAAAGCAGCATTTTTTTTTCTCACAGTGGTTGCCCGGAAGTTATCGCTCGAAAGCGATAAGGCGCCCAGTTGCCCTCCTTTTCATTTAATTATGTTAATTGTATTAGATTTATGTTCATGCAACGAAGTATTAATAAATAAATAAATAAATAAATGTCTGTCACAAACGTAAGACAATTATTTATGTAGTGAAAATAATTGTTAGTAAAACATCTACTTTTTTTATCTGTAAAAGATGCTAAATAATAAATTATACCCACTTATAATGTGTGTGCGTATTACCAATTTTATAAATTTTATTATCAATTGTACGTATGTAGGCTTTGCAGCCTGAATTTTTTCTTGTGCAAACCCATTTTTTTATAAACTCCGTACTATTACGCTTGTCATTGCTGAAATTATAACCTTCATACTGGAGCATAGTGTTGCCATGTTTTGATGTCACGAAACTTAGTCCTAAAACAAAACAAACTATTTTAATATCACTTACATAAAAGCAAGAATTTAAATTGTAATATCAAATGTATAGAAAATACACCATTGCGTACGAAGGCAGAAAAAAGTTATCGAAACTCTTTGGTGACACTTCGCAGAATTGACATTTGACCTGTGTTGCGTGACATTTGAGTAATAATGTCATAATGTTTTATTTAGATGTTTTGTCTACGAAATACATTATATGTTCGTTATAATAGTTCCTTAATGAAATTATTTCATGTGAAAAACACGTTGCGGTGATGTATTAAAACAAAATCTAAGAGAGTGCGGCAAGAGAATATTTATTTACAGCCCATACACAGCCGAAATTCAACCATAAATATTACAAAACCATTATACAATCAAGCCACTTTTATAAAATCAACAGGAAACTATCTATTAATCTTTTCAAAGTATATTTTTAAATCAAAGTATAACGCTTCACAAATCAGTCGCTTTCCGGCGAAGAGTGGAGAAAACTATTAAGCTGCTAGTTAGCGGGGAATGGGAGCTTTTTGACGCTGGACAGTACGAGTCGAAACCACAGCAAAAAGGTTATGTTATCGGCAGTGGTGATAATTGTCCGGAACGTACAGTCTCATAATCTCTCCTAGAAAGTATGCCCTTTCCGATTCGTTATTAATTATCCTATGAAGTTCTAGTGAATCATACCCTCGAGAATTTTGGAATGAGGTAAGGAAAGAAGTTGTATCTTCATTTATATAAGGTTCTAAGGAACTTCTTTTGCACCATTTCAATCATTACCTTATAATACTTTTCATGAGGGGACCAAGGTTTTACGAACTGGCATCTGGACAATATAATTTTTATAAGTAATTTAAAAAAAAAGTTTTTTTCTCCAAAATCATTGGTATTTGAATATAACTTAGCATGCTGCTAGCATAGCGACCTCAAATCCCTTAATGATTCTCCGCCGGATGGACTAACTCATTTAAAAATTAAAAGAAAAGTATTTACGTCATATTTACTCTTTATTCAATAATTCAAATGAACGCCATCTATTGTCAACATAACTTTATTATCTCATTGTATTTAAAAAAAGAGAAAAAATTCAAATTAATTAAATTATTATTAAATTTAGTGTTTATGGGTCTCTCTAAGTTTGACAATTTGATCATCTATTGTGGTAACAAACGCGGTGCATCCTCGAAATTTTCCTGTGCACAACCATTTTTTCTTTATGCCCTTGCTATTACACTTGTCAAAGCTGTAATTAAATCCTCCATACTGAAGCATTTGGTTGCCATATCGTGACGTCACCATTCGCGTTACTAAAATTGAAAAATAATTGAGGCACATCATAAATAAATTATAATAATAGTGAAATGAATTTTTAATTCTTTCTAGGCGTGTTGAGGGAGTCATAAAATAGAGGACTTTGACCTAATTAATATTTTTTGTATGTGTGAGTTAATTTTTCTGTCTATGTGCGTAATAAATACTTCATTGAAGAACTTGTATCTCGTATAGGCCAAAAAATCTACGAAATGTGCTAGACACAAACAGACTCAGCTATGTGTCTTCCTCATAACTCAAACAAATGAAGGCTCTAAGTATGATTCCTGTGATGAATCTCTTCCATGGAAATATATATTCTACATATACCTCTTGATTTTGCACTTGTATCTTGTGGTGATAACCTCGACATTTTCTGTTTGCGTTCTTTACTAGAGTAGACTATATAGTTTAGAGTCAACTTAAGAATAATTATTCATGAAACAGAGGCTGTAATCTCCTCTCCGCATAAAAAGGACTTCTAAACTGCTATTAATTGAAAAAATATAGGCGTTGTAGCTGCATATTTTTTGTGCAAACCTATTTTTACTGTCACCCATGCTTTTTTTAATTCTGGCTGAAATTGTCTCGATAGCGATATCAAGAACTTGTTCTAAAGACATATTATGAACAATATAAATGTGGAATATCTGTATTACTTTTAACTGGGTTTAAATAAATAATTATACAATATACATTTTTTTATTGGATTATATTAAATCTATTATTACAAAATAGTCTTATTTAGGTTCAAACACTTTACCGGATTGTAACACAGCGATTCAAAAAAGGGGCTTAGCAAGTCTGACTTCCGTCAAAAATTTATTGGATTTTTATTCATAGTTATAGACTCAACGTAACTTACTTAATATATAGCGATATATTATCGAATATAAATAGCGTGTAATCCGATGGTATTTACATTAAAATAATTTACATATAAAATTATATTCTTACAATTTTTAAATTGATATTCATAATCGCATTTCAGCGCTAATTTCGTCTGAAAACCTACTTTAATAGTATTCTATCATAATTTAAGGTTGGCCTGTTGTTGCCTGTACAGACATACACAGGCACTTAGGCCTTCCCCACATTCCCGGCAAAACTACACGAAACTTGCCGAATACCGGAGTGTAGATAGAGTATTCGTATATATTTGTGTTATCTTGTATATATACATTATACACCTACAGCAGCAGCAGATATTTTTAGCTTGTCTATCTCGTGCGAGCGTCTATTTTCAACTGAACAAACCGAATGTAGAGAGCTGCTCTCGTGTCGCTAATGCTTGTATTCAACAAAGGTTTTGCCTCCCGGCAACCTCCGATAATGTAAATGAAATGTTTATCATAAACAACTTTTTTTCATTTTTTTTTATAGAACAGTGGGCAAACGGGCAGGAGGCTCACCTGATATTAAGTGATACCGCCGCCGCCCATGGACACTCAATGCCAGAGGGCTCGCGAGTGCGTTGCCGGACTTTTAGTTAATTAAACAGAACATTTTTCTATAACTTCCACTTATAAAATAAAAACATTATAAGAGGCTTTCGCCTTCATTTAATTTTTCCGTCTAGCCAAATGGTTGTGCGTGTGAGTATTGCCAACCTTAATAATTTCATCGTCGACTGTGACCAAATACGCGTTGCATCCATGGCTTTTTAACGTGCATTTCCATTTTTTCTTAAATTGTGTGCTGTTACATTTGTCAAGACCGAAATTAAACCCATGAAATAGGATCATTTCGTTGCCATATCGTGACACCACAAATGTTGCTCTACCTAAAAATAAAATACACAAAAATTCAAATATCAAACTACAGACGAATTCAGACTTAATTTGTTTAATTCTTATAATGAATAACTTCAAGATGTCATGAGGATGTGTAACGGTAGGAGCTTCTTCGACACATTTAATTTTGTTTTCTATTTATTTAACAAGACATACTAATCGATTGATTAGTATTCAATGATATGTATATGTTATTTGTATGATATGGTAATAAAAATTATTTGAAGCATAAACCACAAAGTCTTTCTTTGGTTTAGGCGTGAAATCAAATTTGACTATCTTTATTTACGTAATTCGTCATTCGAGTGCAGATACTTTAGCTAAAACTATTCAATTATATTCAGTTAATATAAACAAGGTGGTTATGATTCGATTGGTTTATAAAATTGGAATGTTTATTAAAATAACAATAAAAATAAATCAGTGGCGCTACAACCTTTTTAGGTCTGGCCCTCAGATTTATGTATATGTATCATGATAATTAGTTAATCTAATAGGCAAGTAGGTGATCAGCCTTCTGTGCCTGACGCACGCCGTCGACTTTTTGGGTCTTACCCAAGTCAGTTTCCTCACGATGTTTTCCTTCACCGTTCGAGCGAATGTTAAATGGGCACATAGAAAGAAAGAAAACTTTGAAACATTTGACACACAGTTTTATTATACCAACTTATTTCTATTCACAGTGACACTTTGACCTTTGTTACGATAAGTATTCTGTGGAACACAGATTATAATAATCTCCTTTGTCCGTGCGGAACAAGAATCGCACTAGTGGTTTTTTTGTTCTGTTGAACACTATTACATCATTATAGTTCGACAGTATCTTGATACTTAATTTGAAAAAATAAGGAAATAAGAATTATTTAAGTTCGCATAACGCCGGTTCTCTCCGCACAGACTCTACAAGATATTTATGTACTATTCTAAGTTAATTAAATTATTAGACTTCATTTATCATGTATGTGGATATTACCAAGTTTTACCAATTCATCATCTATCGTTATGAGATAAGCTTTACACCCTTTACTATTCTTAGTGCAAATCCATCTTTTCTTAATTCCCGTACTTTGCCTAGATACAAGGCTGAAATTATATCCTTGATACTGAGCCATCATGTTGCCTTTATTTGATAACACAAATTGGAGCGATCCTAAAACAATTTAAACTCGTTTAGCTTATCGACCTCAGTTCGACCTGATCGCTATCTAAAATATAAAATTATATAAAAGTGAAAAAAGTGTTTATTAATTTGTTAATAATCCCTTTAATGTGTTATGACTTATGTAACATTTGGGAACTCTTTTAAGTAAAAAAATACGTAAGAAATAAATAATATTACAATTATACCATTAAATAACCCGTAACAGAACATTGGCACTAAGGAAGAGTGTCACTGATTGCGGACATTTCCAAGTCGTTCAACGAAATCTCTCTTAAAAACAATTAATTAATTAAAAATGAACGAAAGGCAAACGGCGAAGGAAAAACTTTAGTTCAAAGGCGAATAAAATCTTTTTTATCAAATCTAAAGACAGTAATTGAAATGAATTAATTTTCATCTAACTTTGTAAATTTCAGCGACGCCTGCCTCGTTATCAAACAACCTACAGCGTTCCAAGCAGGTGTAGAATATCTTATGTACCTCCTTTAAAATAATACATAGTAGTATAACTTTGGTGATATATATTAATGTGAGTGGGCGTTTCCCATTTTAACAACTTCTTCTTCTATTGTGATAAGGTATGCTTTGCAGCCATAATGAGTCTTAGTACAAATCCATCTTTTCTTGACTCCCACGCTATGATACTTGTCCAGGCTGAAATTATATCCTAGACACTGAGCCATTAAATTGCCTTTACGAGATAGCACAAAACTGACTGTTCCTGAAAATATAGAAAGTGTTAGAAATGTCAAAGTCTAATGGGTCCCCGTAACAAGTTGGAAAATGCATATATTATCTATATATTGGTGTTCCTTTTAGTCGATTAGGTACAATACTTTTTAAATCATTGAAATCGTTAAATTGGTTGCGAAGATATTACACATTTTGTACAAGCCAACCGCAGGACGGCCGAAATGCTCATGTGACGTCACGATTTCCCTACCGCCCGCGCGCTCGCTCTCCGCCATTCATTTATTAAAGTTTACTCGATCTGCGCGGGTCGTGTTGTGGTTTTGTGGTTTTTATGTGAAAATATGCCGCATTATAAATACTGTATAGTACCGAAATGTACTAATACTTCAACTAGTACACCTGAAAAACTGTTTTTTAATGTGCCAAGGGACCTGAAAGTGCGCAATAAATGGTGTACTAAAGTAAATAAAAAACATTTTTATCTTCTATAATGCGTTTATTGTAATCCCTATTAGAAAGTCTACAAAAAGAAATTATGTGTCAATTAGTTTGGGGAATATATATTCCTTCCAAAATGTTGTTGCCTTTACAAGAAGATTCATACAGTATTCGTTATCATATTCCACTTCCAGTATGTCCACTTTTTGATTGTTTTCAAAATCTACATCTGCTACACAAAATAATCCTTTATTTTCTGTTACAAAAAACATTTGCAACTGTATTTGTGCTTTTGATTTTTTCGTCAAATCATTATTTTTTACAAAACTTTTTTTTCCTTTTTTAGTCATTGGACATTTTATCTCTACTACGAGCTCAGGCGTCAAACCATCTGGCGAAGCACCTAGGATTGGCCACTCGGGTTTTAAAAATAGACCACAATTCACTATTACTGTGTTCTTTAGTTTAGCCACCACTGCTCTTACTTCTGGTTCCAGACGTTTTCCTCTTTCCATAGCGACTGTCTCCTGTATGGATGCCCCGAAAATCTGTTCAACTAAAATATCATCAGTTTTGCAGTTTGCAGCTTTGTGAATTTTTGACGCCGTTACTCTGCAGTATCTTAGTTCCCTCCACAATGGTGAATCAGCTTGCGATAATGTTGCTTCTTCTGCTTTGCTACAGTCATCTATAGTCATCCGATTTGAGCAGAAGTCAATAAAATGAGCTGCATCGTTTATATCTATACCCTCTTTTCTAAACTCACTTATTAATACATGTAATGACATTTGTTTTAACGCGCTTTGTGGAACGCAATAGGCTGCCAGCTGGTTATGAAAAGATTTTTCTTGTAGTGTTTTTTTACAGCTTCTACAAATTGACCTTTGACATAACTGTCATCTTGATTTTTTGGTGTGCCTGATCCCATATCTTTAGCCTTTATAAATTTTAAAGTGGTGCCCACCGTAGATAATTTAGGCTTAGCCCAATAATATTTTTTTTCTGTTGGCGATGGTTCCTCGCTTCGTCTGTGAAGCCACATAAGAAATGCTACACCGTGCTTACAACCTCCCAGTTGAGCAGCACAATCATGAAACTCAATGTTTACTATTATTTCTTGTGTTTCATCATCAAGTAAATGTGCAGCAATAAGCTTTACCCTTTATTTTATGTTCTGGTGTAATTTTTGCTTTGACTGTGCATATATCTCCTGTTCTTTGCACTTGAACAAATCCCACAGCTTCATCACCATATGATTCACGCCCTGACCTGAAAAAATAATATCGTATCGTTTAGAATACGAATACATTAGCGATCTCATTAGGATTGCTTGTTCAAACAATCTAAGGTAAACGAATAAAGTATACCTACCGATTACTTTGTTTCTTATATTCATTTGCACTGACAAAACTAGACGACAACAATACGCAAGTCAATGAGATTTAAAATGAAATTAATCATTTCGTCGGGCACTTTTCTTACTTACCTACCAGCAATGTGCCGTCCGTTACCTACTAACAATACTAGGAACTAACTCCCAATAAGATTTCCGACTGGCAATGCCCCCAGAAACATAGAGAAGAATATTCCCGGTAACATGTTCATATCCGTAAACCTTATTGGGAATATTCCCGGGCCTGAATACGACCCTGTATTCCTGACCTTCTTATTATCCTGCTGTTTTGATTAGGTTGATAGTGAGATTTGCTTACCTCTGAAGTTTCCAACCACGAATTTCAGCGCTTGTGTAGTTTAAATGATACTAAGATAATCAAATACCATGAAGGTATCAACTTTAGGTAGATTATCGGATTGCGCTTGCTCAAAACCAATATCTACCTTATTTCTTACCACTCATTTGATATATTATAATAACAACCTTCTAATATTAAAGAAATCAAATCACTTATTAATCGATTGGGTTTAAACCGGTGACGTTACGCTCCGTGTTGGACGAGTATCGCGAACAGAATAAACAGCGCGGGGCGCGCTGTGGTTCGGCGGCAAGCGTTGAGATATTGTGACGTCATCGCTTGCATTCGCTCGGTCAGTAAACCTTGTTCGGTATTTTGCCCATAACTTTGTCAGTTTTGGTCGTAGAACAAAATTTTTTGCATTTTTGTTTTAGTTTCTCAAGGACTATAAAACTGCATTATAACATAAAACTATTACGGGTCCCCCTTGAAACTAAAAATATCAGTTGTAGTGAAAATTTTTCGGTACCTAGTAAAACAAATTGTTTAATAACAATGTCAACCCATTTTAATGTAATAGATATTTATTAAAACCTAAACATAACAATCAAATATACAGTATTTACACTTTTAATTTTTATATAATACCTACTATGGTTATGTAACTTCTCATATTATGTACCTTCAATGACTTTTTGGATTTATTAAATAATCTGTAAAACACAGCTTGAACGAGCGCAACAAACTACAAAACTCATATGGAGTCATAGTAAACACAGACTAAAGCGACACAATTAAAAATATAGCTATCTGTTTCCTTACCTAAGTAATTAAAGAGGATAGGTATAATTTTAAACTTCAGATAAGTTTACTTCAAGTTTATTAATAAAACTAATCGGATTCTCTTTGACGCAATAATTTCATAGCATTATTCATGTGTATGGTAATTACGAATTTTAACGATTACATCATCTATTGTGATAAGGGAGGCGTTACATCCTCCACGTTGATTAGTACAAACCCATCTCTTCCTGTATTCGGTACTATCCGACTTTCTAAAACTATAATGATGTCCTCTGTAACGGATCATTTTGTTGCCCTTCCGTGAAATAACAAATGTTAGTTGATCTAAAAATATCGCAATGTTAAATACTATGCTTATGTAACTTCTCATATGTACCTTCAATGACTTTTTGAATTTATTTAATAATCTGTAAAACACAGCTTGAACGAGCGCAACAAACTACAAAACTCATATGGAGTCATATTATACACAGACTAAAGCGACACAATTAATAAATAATAGTTTAAAAAAACTAGAACACACGCTTTATATAGAAAACTAAACTAAAAAACAGAAAATAAATTTTAATAAATATTAATTAAGAATAATGTAAATAATTCCTAATTTAGGCTGAAAATGCTAATGAACAAAAAATACTGGTATTATTTTGAAAAAGTGACGTGCGCTCTGTGCCATATTTTTCGTCTATCGAGCAACCCACGCTTTTTCAAAATAATACCAGTATTTTTTGTTCATTAGTCATTACC
Source organism: Pieris macdunnoughi (assembly GCA_905332375.1). Taxonomy (NCBI): domain Eukaryota; kingdom Metazoa; phylum Arthropoda; class Insecta; order Lepidoptera; family Pieridae; genus Pieris; species Pieris macdunnoughi. Next base: position 2,246,698 of record CAJOBZ010000008.1, read on the forward strand.
ATTTTCAGCCTAAATTAGGAATTATTTACATTATTCTTAATTAATATTTATTAAAATTTATTTTCTGTTTTTTAATTTAGTTTTCTATATAAAGCGTGTGTTCGAGTTTTTTTAAACTATTATTTATTTTTTATTTTTTAGTCATTTTTTTTTTCGGATTATTGCATTGTCATCGATCTTTGACAAGTGCGCAAAGTTTGAATTGAATCTGCCCGTTAAAAGTGGGTCAAAATCGAGTCCGAAGGAGTCGGATAGATACATACATACATACGTATACATACAGGTGAAGCTAATATAAAGCGTATAAAAATATAGCTATCTGTTTCCTTACCTAAGTAATTAAAAAGGATAGGTATAATTTTAAACTTCAGATAAGTTTACTTCAAGTTTATTAATAAAGCTAATCGGATTCTCTTTGACGCAATAATTTCATAGCATTATTCATGTGTATGATAATTACCAATTTTAACGATTACATCATCTATTGTGATAAGGGAGGCGTTACACCCTCCATGTGAATTAGTACAAACCCATCTCTTCCTGTATTCGTTACTATCCCTCTTTCTAAAACTATAATGATGTCCTCTGTAACGGATCATTTTGTTGCCCTTCCGTGAAATAACAAATGTTATTTGATCTAAAAATATATCAGTGTTAAATAATAAGTTTATGTATTAATATGTCAAATAATTCTAGGATATTATTGTTGGGTTATTAAATAAACTTTTAAGTGATCAAATTCATGTTTAATATGTTCAGCCCACTTTTTTCATAACTCAAATTGACTCGACACATGAAGAGGATAAAGCTTTTAAATAAATTAACTACATTTTTATAAAATTCAAATTCTTGGTCTGCCTTTTCCAATCTGTATTTTGTAAACATGCACCATTAGGCCAGTCATTATAGACATTCGAAATCGAAAATTTGATAATAATTCCAAAAGTTTTCAAACTTCGGTCAAGTGAATGTAATTGGGACGACAATAAATCTCATTTTGCAACCTTGTCCGCAGTCCGGAAATTGTTAAAATTGCAATTAAATTAATTTTGTCTGTATGTCTAAAAAAATTCGTTCTGCAAACTTGGGGAAGTTTTCGATATAATATTTCATATCACGTATAAAATTTGCAACCAACCTAAGTGTACGGAACATTTTTTGTTATTTATTTTATTTTCGATATATCTGTCAAATTTGCAGAACTTTTGGAACGTTTTCCTTCAGTTTAATAAAGAACAACATTAATTAAATAATGTTCCGTACACTTAAATTGGTTGCAAATTTGACACGTGATGTAAAATAATATATTTAACACCACTCCAACTTTGCAGAACTTTTGGAATTTTGGTCTCAAGAACTAAGCAAATTATCATTTATTGCATTTTTAACAATGTTCCGACCGCAGAGCAGGTTCAAAATTTTATAGTTTGTTTTAATACCACTCCCGACCTTACATCAAAATTTGAAAACTTTTGGAATTATTATGAATTAATTGTCTTGACTGACTGGTCTACATATAGTTAGCGCTACTTCGTGGCTTACAGCGTCAAGATTTTGTTATACATATAAGATAAGTTACATAGATGTGAATCTACGTAGTTGGTCCCAAAGTTCTTCACTAGCAATATTTCTACATTTGAGGATTTTATAAAAAATATCATTTATTTTGGAATTTGATTATTGTTTTAAAACAAAAAGCAATAACTTTCCGTAATTTTTCACGAATGGACATTGAAAGTAACCGAAGTTTTTTGGTTGCACGCTTGGACACTGCGAGTACCATTTTCAAGTTGCTCAAAAATTTGAATATAACGCTTGTTTGTTAGGTACTATTGATAGGTACCTTGAATTCAGTGTTGAGGACAAGAAAGAACTGCTGGCCACCTCCGCAAGAACACCAGCAGTAATCAAAGCTATCAAGGCGCGGATAGTAAGAAATCTGTCCGAAAACAGAAGTTGATGGATTTGCAGATGGTTAGTAGGAAAACAGTAAAAAGGTTTTAAATGAAGATCTTGGTCTACGAGCATACAAAAGAGTGGGCACTTACTTAATGCTCGTCTAAAAGCAATAAGGCTTAAGAGATCGGGGTTTGTTTAAGGGTACGCGAAAAACCGACACCGTGATATCCTCTTTACGACGAAAAATTTTTCGAATTAGAGAAGTACAATAAACAGAATTATAAGTGTACGCTAGGAGTTCTGAAGAAGCTGAAAATAAAGTTCCAAGGGTGCAACATGGACATCATCCATCATGTATGTTTGTTGGAGTGTCCTATTAGGGCTAACTGAGGTTATTTTTTCGAAAAGGGGGTCAAAAAGTGCTACAGTTCAAGAGACGGTTTTGATCGCTTGTCAAAGACATGTCCAGCACCCTTTTGCGGACATCACTTGTGTTCCAGCAGGACTCTGCGTCTGCATACAAAGCCAAGACCACTAAAGCCTGGTTTGAGCGTCAAAACATCGTCTTAATTAGACATAGGATTGCCTTCCTCCAGTCCGGACCTTAATCCTTTGGACCAGAAATTATGACAGGCTTAGAGAGGAAGGTCTGTGATAAACCTCATGAAAATTTGGAGAATCTGAAGTCATCTTTAAAAACCAGTGACTGAAATCGACACGAATATGGTGCGTGCTGCGATAGACGACTGGCCGCGAGCTTAAGGGCCTGTATTAAAAATGAGGAGGTTATTTGAATATTTTTATGTTTTTTATTCCTTAATTAATACTAAGAATTGATAATCACTCATTACAAACTGATCAGTATTTGTTTTTATCATTTTCATTTTGACAGACTTTGGGACCATAGTAATTGATTAGTAAATGATTAACCTGATTTTTTTTAAATTACTTCTAATGTTTTGTGTTAGGTGTGTTAAATTTTTATTAAATTTAGTGTCCGTTCTGTCTATTTTCATCTTCAGTCGTGTTAATGGTGCTTCACGCTCCCCTATCTTCGTCAAGCCTCTGAGCGTGGGTGATTGTAAAACATAAAAGGGCCTTTCCTTGATCAGTTCAGTGAGGATAGGGTCGGCCAATATCCATAAATCATAAATCAGGTTTCGTTGGTAACAAATTGTCTTTTTTTGTAGCCATTATCTTTGATACCTTTTGTTCCCAGTCCGTCAGTATTAGTACGCTGGTAGGGATACTTTGTTGTTGCAGCTCTGGCGCTCTATGTCTGTGATTATATATACATTACAGCTGCTTGTGATTATTAAGATATTATTATTAATACTCACATGCATATTATAGCTATTTTCTGTCACAGGTCTTTGACTTACTAGGGAGGCCTTAATCTGTATAATACTCTATGTATAATACTTAGCTAAACTATTTATGCGTGTGATTATTTCCGAATTTGAGAACTGTATCGTCAAATGTGACTATGAATGCTCTGCATCCACGGTAACTGCTTGTACAAGTCCATCTCTTTTTAAATTCATTGCTATGACGTTTGTGGAGACTAAAGTTGTATCCTTGGTACTGGATCATTTTATTTCCTTGTTGTGATTGCACGAATATGGGATGTCCTTAAAAAATAAATTAAGCGTTAACCAACTCTTTAAAGGCCGAAAACGCACTCGCCCTCTGGCATTGAGAGTGCCCATGAGCGGTCGTATCAGTTAACATTAGGTGATACCACCGCCCATACACTCTCCGTTTGCGAAAAAAACGATGTCATCGATCCAGGGTTGATCATTATTAACGTATATATAAAGCATATATGTGCTCCAATTACCAGCATCTGATGTACTCATATCTATAAATTAAGTAATACAATTAACATCTACGAAAATAAGAATGATTTCGATTCAGCGGTAGAAACAATAATTTAACTACAATGTCACTATAAATCAAACAATTAAAATATTGATACATTATTTACTTATGTTATACTGACATAAAAGTAAAACTTGGAAATTCAGATCCTACAACATATATAATTCAATACAAAAGGTTTTATAATCTCTTGTTAAAAAATTGCAGGTAGATAAGAATATCTGCCTGAAATTTTTAACGGGACTAAACATTTAATCATTTATTTATAATTACACAATACATTAGCGATTCAAAAAATAAATTTAAGTAAATTTATTAAAACCTAAACACAATCAAATACGGTATTTACAATTTATTACCCTCCATAGTCATAATAACAATAATTAAAAATTAATAAAAAGAAAATTAAAACAAATTAAAAAGTTTGGTCCGGCAGTGTTCCTTTAACGCTAGAAGGACTAGCTCTGTGGTCACCAGCACTATCCACCAGGCGCCAACTTAAATCTTTAATTAACGCCTGTGCACTTGAACCCCACGGCCAAAGAGTTCTAGAACCTCCAAAAGGAATAAAAAAGACTTATATTTGAGCCGTTTATTATTTCCGCGTGCTCTGCGGCCGCTCCAGCTTTTTTGCTTGTGAGACGAGGATAACGTGGCGACACAAGGAGAAAATTTTAGTAATGACTTAACATTTACTTTTATTGTTTATTTTTAAATTTAACTGTTACATAGATAATATACATCAGCAATTTAGTCCGGTCAAATAAGGTCAAAAAACAAGAGCGAAGCTACCAGAATTATCATCAAGCTGAAACTGAGTAAACTTGTTCAAAACACAATTATAAACCACTTTTCAAAATTCCCCATCGTTACAACCCATGGAAAAAAATTTACTCAAGGCCAAAGGTTAAAAACCTGAGACAAAAATTGTAGATCATAAAATTATCTATAAAAACGGTATCAATTTTTTTTTCCTAAAACCTTCTGAGATTAAAGATTAAGATTCAAAAGGTTGTAAGCGTCATTTTATACACACGTTTCCACGCCACCTCTGAGGTAGTGTACTTAGCGCTACAACTTACTTACAACTTTTTGAATCGTTTCAGCTTGATGGTAATTCTGATAGCTTGTACCGTATAGATTAACCGGACTAATTTTACATGGAAATAAGTATTATTCTAGGTCAGTAATTTTCTAATGAGTGTGTTGATTTCCGCATTTGTAAATTTCATTTTCAATTGTGACAATGAAAGCTCTGCATGCACGGTTTGTCATTGTACAAGTCCATCTCTTTTTAAATTCATTGCTATCCCGTTTATGGAGACTGAAGTTGAATCCTTTATATTTCATCATTTGGTTGCCTCGTACCGATAAAACGTAGACTGGTTTTTCTAAAAAAAAAAAAGGTTTTTATTAATTATAAGTTCTAAAATACCTGTGCCTTACTTCCAAAACAAACTTAATAGTCTATTCCATTACAAATTCATCAATTTTTATTTTTTTACATTTTTGAATTTTTTTTACAACAACTTCTCCCAATTTTACGCGACATTATAACTAGGTATATATATAGCGTGAGTGTAATGTACTACACTAATGCTAAGGTAATAATCGATTAAAGTGGAATTATACACAAACTCAATATATTTCAAAAGGCGGTCGCAGTGCTGAGACCAATTTAATTCAGTTCAATGGAATGCAGCAACTACAATTTTCTAGAATCTTCCTTATTTATTTTAAAGTTTAAAAACCTTTTTTTAAAATCGATTTTAATGCAGAAATAATGATTATAACTGAATATATTTTTTACAGTATATTTGGCTGCTAATAGCAATTTATTTACAGATGACATGAGTAGTAGTAGTAGACAAAAGAAAAATGGGGACACAATAACAAAGTACATTTAAACAAACAATAAAGTGAATCATTACCAGAGGCACAGAGGAGAGAAGAGGAGAGTGATGAGGAGGAAGACTGGGATGGTATGAGAACCGATTGATTTTCGGTATTATACGACATTAATCAATAAAATTACACTGCTGCAAGTTTGAACTTTCTCAATATCAAATGATGATTTAAAGCATGTATAATGTATATGTTTATTGAAGTTATACTTCTTTAGGCGCGTTATGAAAAATTTATGAGAGTGAAATTTTACGATGCGCGCGCACGCGTGACACAAAATTAACAGAATGAAGTTGCCCACTAAATCGCTCATTAAGTTGAGGAACCTGTAGTAAGGACCTAGTGGCTGGACCAACGCCGGCTCTGTTTTTTAAAAAAAGAAAGAAAAAAAAATTATTATACACAATAAACAAGATATTTAGATATTATAAGGATACAGGGAATGCAATAAAGGTTAAACATCTGACTTACATTTGACATTAATGAATGTGATGATTGCCGAATTTTATAACTGTGTTGTCAACTGTTACCAGGAAGGCTCTGCACCCACGGTAAGTGCTTGTACAAATCCATCTCATTTTAAATTCGTTGCTAAGCCGTTTATCGAGACTAAAGTTGTATCCTTGATATTGGACCATTTTGTTGCCCTGTCGTGATTCCGCGAACGTAAGTTCCCCTATAAAATTTTAAGAACAGTTGGAACATTGTTATTAGAGGAATTTCTCAAAATATAGTGAATATATTATTACGATGATATAAACATATATGTAAATAAAAAGTATTTTATACAAAATCTAAGATAGTATGAATTTACATGAGATGTATGATGACTATCATAGTATATAACATCTTATTGAACAGAAAAACTATTTGGCGTTTAGTACCTATTAGTATTTAGAGTTTATTAACAGCTATTCTTATCCGTTCTACGCCCTTGATTTGAGAACTGGCAGTAAATGTAAATTAAATGCATTTAATGTATATACTTCTTTTTTGACGTTCATAAGTGTACATTGTGTTACCAATATCAATAAATGATTTTTGACTTTTGGCTTTTACCGGTAAATATGTACCAATGAACCATAGAACAGTATTTAGTCATCCCCAACACAGGGATATCCCCTTGGAACCATGTATGTTAATATTAAAAGTGAAACAACATTTTACTATTTATTAGTTATGACTTAACAAATACCATCAGTGGTGATGAAAATATGTAATAAGACGACTTTAGGACAAGAACTTGACAAATGTGTATATCCTATATATTTTTATTTTTATGGCGTTTATTTCCAAAACAACTGTTAAACCCAGAGTATCTAAGTGTCTAACTATGGATGTTCAATAAAAAATAATAAAGTAATACGCCATAAATCTTTTATTAATGTATTTTTTATATACTTATATTACTATTGTAAATCCTTTTTCTAAAGCTAAAACTTCCTTTTTATGCTCTTGTTCCTGATCCTTTGAAAATCATATACCACGGCGATTACTGCGATTACTGATATTCATATTTATGGCCCCTGAGATGTTCCTAACCGCTGTAAATAGGTAGAAAACACTGGGAGCTAGGTTTGATGAATATGGAGGATGTTCCATAAATTCGAAGCCAGCGTCGTAAATGGCAGCCATCGAAACTCTAGACTTGTGTGCGTTATCTTAGTGAAACAAAAGCATAGGCGTGGCAAACTCGCTGAAGTTTGCGTAAATATTACAAAAAATAGTTTAAATGAATGCTTTGAAGTTTTTTTTCCAATGAGATGTTAGTACTGATTGTAAAACGTACAAATACAAATACTCTTTATAACGAATTTCAAGAGACCGTGCATTTTGTATTTAACCAATAACTATAATTTCTAATTTTATATCTATCTATAATAGGTAAATTATTCTAAAAACATATAATACATAACGCTTTTCTATTACTGGCCATGTTTCAAATTTGTTTACGACTGATAATACACGATAGGTGACGGTGGTGCGTTGAGTAACTGAGACCAAAATTTCCTAAAGGCAATGTAATCTAAGAATAATGACACACGTGCACAAATATTACGTTATATAGAGTTTTTGTTATAAATAATGGCGTTATAAAGAGTTTACAATGTATGTTTCTCCAGACCACAGACACGCACGTATAAATAGTATTTTTTTTAATGAGTGTGTTGATGTACCCATTTGAATATTTCATTTTCAATTGTGACAATGAAAGCTCTGCATCCAGTCTTAGTACATGTCCATCTCTTTTTAAATTCATTGCTATCCCGTTTTTGAAGACTAAAGTTGAATCCTTGATATTGAATCATTTCGTTGCCTTGTCGCGATACTACGAAGATTGGTTTTTCTAAAAAAAAATTTCACTGTAGTACGGATATAGATGGAGATATATTTGACTGTAATATTTTTAATTTCGTATTTGTAACTGCGAATTTGTAAAAAATTAATAGTACACATTTGGGAAAATTTATTTTAATTTATAAACTTTTTATAATATAAGAGTCTGAGACAACAAAATTATCATAAAAAGTATTACAAATTTTAACTTACCAATTGTCTCTTGTCAAAATATTACGTAAATTACAAAAGATGTCTGACGTTTACTAACAAAACTAGAAACAGTTCGACTACGAGATCTACGATTCAATCAAACTGAGCGTTTAACGACTATAATCGAGTTTGGCTACCAATTTGATATCAATAACGAAATAGATTAATAATGAAGCGTCTGCCACTCCGTCTAGAGAGTTACAGAATTTTTTTTTTTTTGACGCGTAGGGGACGCACAACTAGCTTGTTTACCACCTGCTTTTTAATCATGATTGTGGTGATTACCAACTTTGACAAGTGTATAATCAATTGTGACAACAAAGGCTTTACATCCTCGGCTATGCTTCGTACATTGCCATCTCTTTTTAATGTCTGTACTTTGACTCCTAAGTAAACCAAATTTATATCCCCTGTATTGGACCATTTCGTTGCCCCGTGATGAAATAATAATTTTTAGTTCATCTGAAAGAGATGAAACTTTTATTAGATAATATGACGTGACCGTGTCAATATCCAGCTTTAATATCTATGGATTTGAGTTTTTATAAGAAAATAATGTATTTCATTTATGTAGAAAAGATTTTCCAATTTTCAGAATTGGATTATTTACAGAGTTAAGGGTAAGCTACGGGTAAGAGTTTTGAATTTCGTCGCACGAATTTGATGATACTGATTACGCAGGAGTCTCGGGGACCTTCATTGGAACACCTCCAAGTGATTTTATATGGATGATATGTTATAAAAAAATTTAGATAAAAATAAGTTTTTAATGAGTGTGTTGATGTCCACATTTGAATATTTCATTTTCAATTGTGACAATGAAAGCTCTGCATCCAGTCTTAGTACATGTCCATCTCTTTTTAAATTCATTGCTATCCCGTTTTTGAAGACTAAAGTTGAATCCTTGATATTGAATCATTTCGTTGCCTTGTCGCGATACTACGAAGTTTGGTTTTTCTAAAAAAAAAAATTGTACTGTAGTACGGATATAGAAGGACACATATTTAACTGTAATATTTAAAAAAATAGTATTAGTATAATACTGATTATTTTTAGAAAATTAATAGAAAACATTTAGATAAAATTTATTTTAATTTATAAACTTTTCATATAATTAGAGTCTTACAACAAAATTATCATAAAAAGTATTACAAATTTTAACTTACCAATTGTTTCTTGTCAAAAGATGTCTGACGTTTACCAACAAAACTAGAAACAGTTCGACTACGAGATCTTCGATTCAAACAAACTGAGCGTTTAACGACTATACTTGAGTTTGGCTACCAATTTGATATCAATAACGAAATAGATTAATAATGAAGCGTCTGCCACTCCGTCTATAGAGTTAGAACATTTAATGTTAAATTATTTCGACATACAGAATTTTTTTTTTTGACGCGTAGGGGACGCAGTTTGTTTACCACCTGCTTTTTAATCATGATTGTGGTAATTACAGACTTTGACAAGTGTATAATCAATTGTGACAACAAAGGCTTTACATCCTCGGCTATGCTTCGTACAGGACCATCTCTTTTTCATATCTGTACTTTGACTCCTATGTAAACCAAATTTATATCCCCTGTATTGGACCATTTCGTTGCCCCGTGATGACATAATAATTTTAAGTTCATCTGAAAGAGATGAAACTTTTTTAGATAATATGACGTGACCGTGTCGATATCCAGCTTTAATATCTATGGATTTGAGTATTTATAAGAAAATAACGTATTTTATTTATGTAGAAATTTTTTCCAATTTTCACAATTGGATTATCTACAGAAATCACGTATAAAGCATTGCAGCGATAATTGTTATGGGGACAGTTGAGTATATGTAAGAAAAGATGTAGGCATTGATTTTAAGCATATTTAAACAGACAGACTTTTGTATGGTCAATTCCAATAGGCTACTGGTAACCCATCGTGCTACGACATTTTTAGTTTTTTTTTTCAAGGTAAGTGGCCAGTATCACTGCCTAATTTTAGATAAAAACTTTTTTGTTATAAAGCAATTTTTGAATTTGTAATATCGAAAATATTCATTTAAATCATATGCTGTAAAGGGCCATATAGATCTATATTAAATCAACAATGGTATTTAATTGGATAAGGATTAGTGCTGTATTGGTTAAAATCGCTTCGAAAATTAGCCATTATTTGTCGTTAAAAGTAAATGACAAAAAAAATTATTGTGGGATATCCATGAGAGATAGACATACCATCGCGGAGTTTTCTGTAGACCTTTTCAATGTGTACAATACTTAGTAAATTATTTTGATAAATCTCGTAGGGTTCGCAATGTATGCGGAAAAAAGTAAATATTCACGATTTACGACATCACATTAGAAACCTCAAAAATAACAGTATTTCTCCATCCATATTTAATGGATGTTATTATAGATATAAACCTTCCTCTTCAATCACTCTATCTATTAAAAAAATCACCGCGTCAAAATCCGTTGCGTAGTTTTAAGGATTTAAGCATACATAGGGACAGAGAAAGCGACTTTGTTTTATACTATGTAGTGAAGACGACATTTAGAACAAGAACTTGACAAATGTATATATCCTGTATATTTTTTAATATTTAATGGCGTTTATTTCCTACATCAACTGTTAAACCGTAAGTATCTAATTAAGGATGTGCAATAAAAAATGATAAAGCGTATTACGCCATAATCCTTTTTCTAAAGCTAAAACTTCCTTTATATGCTCTTGATCCTTTGAAAATCGTATACCACGGCAATTACTGCGTTTATGATCTTCATATTTGTGGCCCCTAACATGTTCCTAACTGCTGAAATAGGTAGAAAACACTGGGAACTAGGTTCGATGAATATGGAGGATGTCCCATCAATTCGAAGCCAGCGTCTTAAATGGCAGCCATCGAAACTCTACCTTTGTGGGTGTTATTGTCTGCGTAAAGTTTACAAAAAAATGTTTAAAATGCTTCAAAGTATTTATTTCTAATGAGATGTTAGTATCGATTGTAAAACATACGAATGCAAATATGTTTCTCCAGACTACAGCCACCAGACAACAAATCGATAAATATTATGTATAATAAAAGGACTAAATCTGAGATAAAAGCAATTTGGGACTTTTATTTTAGCAGGATTGTATCTCAATGACCTTTCGCTATAGGAATAGAAATATTTCGGTGCACGATGTCTAAATTGATTTTCATTCTTACTCGATAATATGAGATTCGATGATGCTACGGGTAGAATTTCGTCGCAAGAATTTGATGATACTGATTATGCAGGAGTCTCGGGGACCTTCATTGGAATACCTCCAAGTGATTTAATATGGATGATATGTTATAAACAAATTTAGATAAAAATAAGTTTTTATTCCAAGTTACATTTTAGTTTTTAATGAGTGTGTCGATGTTCAAGGTAGATGCGGAATTCACCAATATATTCAGAAAGCCGCGAAGTACGAAATAAAAATGCTTTAGTACATGCTAAAACATCATAAATTTTGAGATCTAGTGTGGTACACAACCATACAATAGTCCGTTTGCATACAAGACTCAGTTGATCGTATGATAAAGTGCGTTTCCGACTCTTCGAGAAATGTTACTATGGACAAGTTTTTGACTAGTCATAAAATTGCTAAATGTTTAATGTAGAAACATAAATTAACTATAGTTGGTACACTAAGTGCTAATAAAGCTTACATCATAATTGCCTGAGCTATTTCTGGCATTCTTTTACTATCCAAGGAGCATGTCACCATCACTATTTATTGAACACCCCTCGTAATTTATAGAGATGATATTATGTTATAAGAAATTTTAGATAAAAATAAGTTCTTATTCCAAGTTACATTTTAGTTTTTAATGAGTGTGTTGATGTCCACATTTCAATATTTCATTCTCAATTGTGACAATGAAAGCTCTGCATCCAGTCTTAGTACAAGTCCATCTCTTTTTAAATTCATTGCTATCCCGTTTTTGGAGACTGAAGTTGAATCCTTGATATTGCAACATTTCGTTGCCTTGTCGCGATACGACGAAGTTTGGTTTTTCTAAAAAAAAATTCACTGTAGTACGGATATAGATGAACACATATTTGACTGTACCTAATATTTAAAAAATTAGTATTAGTATAATACTGATTATTTTTAGAAAATTAATAGAACACATTTAGTGAAAATTTATTTTAATTTATAAACTTTTCATATTATTAGAGTCTTACAACAAAATTATCATATAAATAATTACAAATTTCAACTTACCACTTGTTTCTTGTCAAAAGATGTCTGACGTACTAACAAAACTAGAAACAGTTCGACTACGATTCAATCAAACTGAGCGTTTAACGACTATACTTGAGTTTGGCTACCAATTTGATATCAATAACGAAATAGATTAATAATGAAGCGTCTGCCACTCCGTCTAGAGAGTTAGAACATTTAATTTTAAATTATTTCGTCATACAGAAAAAAAAATTTGACGCGTAGGGGACGCACAACTAGCTTGTTTACCACCTGCTTTTTAATTATGTTTGTGGTAATTACCAACTTTGACAAGTGTATAATCAATTGTGACAATAAAAGCATTACATCCTCGGCTATGCTTCGTACAGTGCCATCTCTTTTTCATATCTGTACTTGTACTCCTATGTAAACCAAACTTATATCCCTTATATTGGACCATTTCGTTGCCCCGTGATGACGTAATAATTTTTAGTTTATCTGAAAGAGACCAAACTTTTATTTGATTATATTACGTGACCGTGACCATATCTAGCTTTGCATATAAATGCTCAAATCCATTGAAGATTTGAGATTTTATAAGAAAATAATGTATTTTATTTATGTAGAAGAGAATTTCCAATTTTCACAATTTGATTATCTACTGACATCATGTAAGCATTGCAGCCATAATTGTTATGGGGACACATCACTTCTTATATCCCGAACTTCTAGTTACCATAAGCATTATGCATACTGAACAATGAACATATCCTTGAAAGCCTGAATAATGGCCTTGTCTTGTATATAATTCTTTGAGTATAAAGCTAAGTCTCAAAATACTGGGATATGTCAAGTATGAGCAAAGAAAACTATTGTAAAATACTTCTATAAATATCCTACTTTAGCATATAGAACTGCAAAATTTTACACGAAATACCTACATCATAAATAGAGGTCCATAAAAACAGATAATACAGCCGCAATACATAAATACACAATATGGCTTAATGGCTATGTAAGTTCCCTATTTTCACAATTTGATTGTGTATTGAAACAATATAAGCATTACAGCCATAACTGTTGTGTGTACAGCGCCATCTCTTTTTGTATTGCGAACTTTTTTGCGTGTGTAAACCAAAATTGTGTCCTTGATAGTGCACCATTTGATAACCTCGCTTAGAATAAAATTCTTTAAGTATACCTAAAAGTAATAAATATTATCAATTCTTAATTCAAAATGTATGTTAATCTGCATCCAATCACAACATATGGAAACAAAAACATAATACTTGCTATTTGCTATACAAAATCAGAGATTACTTAAGTACTCACAACGACTTGATAAAAGCAATTTTGGGACTTTTATTATAGCAGGATTGTATCTCAATGACGTTTAAGGCTATCTACCGCTATAGGAATAGAAATATTTCGGTGCACGATGTCTAAATTGATTTTCATTCTTACTCGATAATATGAGATTCGATGATGCTACGGGTAGAATTTCGTCGCAAGAATTTGATGATACTGATTATGCAGGAGTCTCGGGGACCTTCATTGGAATACCTCCAAGTGATTTTATATGGATGATATGTTATAAACAAATTTAGATAAAAATGAGTTTTTATTCCAAGTTACATTTTAGTTTTCAATGAGTGTGTTGATGTCCACGTTTGAATATTTCATTTTCAATTGTGACAATGAAAGCTCTGCATCCAGTCTTAGTACAAGTCCATCTCTTTTTAAATTCATTGCTATCCCGTTTTTGAAGACTAAAGTTGAATCCTTGATATTGAATCATTTCGTTGCCTTGTCGCGATACTACGAAGATTGGTTTTTCTAAAAAAAAAAATGTGTGCGTGTACTAGGTGTACACACGTAAGAAGTGAAACTTCTTTATGACCTTATTTTTCGAAAAATGATCTACTATATGCAACTTTACAGAAATTGGTTAAATAAAGTTAAATTAGATAAAGTTTAACAAAAGGCTTTTATTATCATAGACATGAATACAAATACAATTATTTCATTTTAACTTATTACTGTACTACTATGTAGTACTAAGATTATTTACAGAATTTCATTAATTGTAATATAATTATTAGTATTACTATCATTGTTATCGTTATTATATATTTTTGTTACTAATGGCTTCAAATCTCTTCGGGTCAACCGTGGTAGGGACAAGAAAAAGATGGCGCGTAACCGAAAAATGTGACAAATGTGTGTTAATTTTTTTCCAACGCCGATAAAGAAGTTTGACTTCAAAAAGCAACATGGCGCGTAACCTGCTACAAAATTTCTCCCATTCGTCGATAAAGAAGTTTCACTTCAAAAGATGGCGCGTAACGGAAAAATGTGACGCGTAACGAAAAAATGTCACACTCAATTTTTAACCAATTGTTTCTTGTCAAAAGATGTCTGACGTTTACTGACAAAACTAGAAACAGTTCGACTACGAGATCTACGATTCGAACAAACTCAGCGTTTAACGACTATACTTGAGTTTGGCTACCAATTTGATATCAATAACGAAATAGATTAATAATGAAGCGTCTGCCACTCCGTCTATAGAGTTAGAACATTTAATGTTAAATTATTTCGACATACAGAAATTTTTTTGAAGTGAAACTTCTTTATCGGGGTTGGAAAAAAATTTAGTGTAACATTTTTTCATTAGTAGTTATTTGATTAAGGTAAGGAATTTACCGTCACATTATTTTTGACGCGTAGGGGACGCACAACTAGCTTGTTTACCACCTGCTTTTTAATCATGATTGTGGTAATTACAGACTTTGACAAGTGTATAATCAATTGTGACAACAAAAGCTTTACATCCTCGGCTATGCTTCGTACATCGCCATCTCTTTTTCACATCTGTACTTTGACTCCTATGTAAACCAAATTTATATCCCCTGTATTGGACCATTTCGTTGCCCCATGATGACATAATAATTTTTAGTTCATCTGAAAGAGACGATACTTTTATTAGATTATATTACGTGACCGTGACCATATCCAGCCTTGAATCAATGGATTTGAACTTTTATAAGAAAATAATGTATTTTATTTATGTAGAAAATTTTTCCAATTTTCACAATTATTGGGATTATCTACAGAAAGCATTGCAGCGATAATTGTTATGGGGACAGTTGAGTATATGTAAGAAAAGATGTAGGTATTGATTTAAAGCATATTTAAACAGACTCCTGTATGGTCAATTACAATAGGCTACTGGTAACCCATCACGCTACGACATTTTTTAGTTTTTTTTTTCAAGGTAAGTGGCCAGTATCACTGCGTAATTTTAGATAAAAACTTTTTTGTTATAAAGCAAAACCACGTTAATAATAAATTTTATATCTATAAAATTCTCGTGTCACTATGTTCGTTCCCATACTCCTCCGAAACGGCTCAACTAATTCTTTTTTATGCATATTCAGTAAATCTGACAATCAGCTGATATCTATATTTAAAACCCCTAAGTGATAAGGTATATAAAGGATACCCCCAAATTTTTTTTTTTTTTGTACTTTAAGGCTATCGCTATAGGAATAGAAATATTTCGGTGCACGATGTCCAAATTGATTTTCATTCTTACTCGATAATATGAGATTCGATGATGCTACGGGTAAGAGTTTTGAATGTCGTCGCACGAATTTTATGATACTGATTATGCAGGAGTCTCGGGGACCTTCATTGGAACACCTCCAAGTGATTTTATATGGATGATATTATGTTAAAAGAAATTTTAGATAAAAATAAGTTTTTATTCCAAGTTACATTTTAGTTTTTAATGAGTGTGTTGATGTCCACATTTGAATATTTCATTTGTGACAATGAAAGCTCTGCATCGAGTCTTAGTACAAGTTCATCTCTTTTTAAATTCATTGCTATCCCGTTTTTGAAGACTAAAGTTGAATCCTTGATATTGAATCATTTCGTTGCCTTGTCGCGATACTATGAAGATTGGTTTTTCTAAAAAAAAAATTCACTGAAGTACGGATTTAGATGGACACATATTTGACTGTAATATTTTAAACAATAGTATTAGTATAATACTGATTATTTTTAGAAAATAATAGAACACAGAGAAAATTTATTTTAATTTATAAACTTTTCATATAATTAGAGTCTTACATCAAAATTATCATAAAAAGTATAACAAATTTTAACTTACCAATTGTTTCTTGTCAAAAGATGTCTGACGTTTACTAACAAAACTAGAAACAGTTCGACTACGAGATCTACGATTCAAACAAACTGAGCGTTCAACGACTATACTTGAGTTTTGCTACCAATTTGATATCAATAACGAAATAGATTAATAATGAAGCGTCTCCACTCCGTCTAGAGAGTTAGAACATTTAATGTTAAATTATTTCGACATACAGATATTTTTTTTGAAGCGTAGGGGACGCACAACTAGCTTGTTTACCATCTGCTTTTTAGGTTTAAAGAACTTTATTTCTCATAAGAACTTAATACTAGTTCGCTTACAATGAGATTAGAGATTAGTACTTAATTCTAAATTATATAATATTAGTAGCCTCTAGACCGTTGAAAACATTACACTGATTACAAATAATCTTTTAGATTTCTTTTGAAGACATTCATATTATCGCACTGTTTTAATTCCTCTGGTAAATTGTTGAACAAATGTGCTCCAACCAAACCAGCATTGTTTAATTTTTGTAAAAGCTTTTGATGACTCACAGTGTCAAACGCTTTTTTCAAATTAATAAAAATACCTAGTGCAATATTTTTTTGGTCAATATTTGTTTTGATTTTTGTGATTAAATCAGTCGCTGCCGTAAGTACATGATTTAGCACGAAAGCCATATTGTTGTTCGATCAAAAAATGTTTTTCGCTTAGATAATTGTTCAGGCGGTTATATAAAACTCGTTCAAAAATTTTTGATAAAACAGATAGGACCGACACAGGCCTATAATTGCTAGGATCAGTTCTACATCCTGATTTGTGTATAGGACTGATCTTAGCAACCTTTAGTGTGTCGGGGAAGATACCTTTGTGTAAACAAACATTTATACAATTAGTTAACCTCTCAACAATAACACTTTTTAGGCATTTTATAGATTTGGTGCTAATACCATCCAAACCGGTGCTGGTGTTGCTGTCGAGATCGTCGATAATTTTTGAGATTTCGCGCGTATCGCACGGCGAAAGCTTATCTAACGATATGTCGTGTGTATATCTAGGTTCGTACATCAGAATATTACCAGTGTTTACGTGATACTTGTTAGGTATTTTGCTAGCCAAGTTCGAGCCTATTGATGAAAAGAATGAATTAAATAAATCACATATCAGGTTACCTTCGGTGATGGGGCCCGAGTTCGACATTAATTTTGGAGGAGCACTTTTGTCCTTTACTCTGTTCAATGCTAAGCTATTAATAATCTCCCACATTTTTTTTAGGTTGATTGAAGTTGTTATGAAATAAGTTGTAATAATATTTTTTCTTATGTTTATTGATAAGGGCTTTCACTCTGTTTCGTTCTTTATAGAATTTTTTGCGTAGGTTAATGTCGTCCGGGTGATGTTTAGTTTGTTGCCACAAACTGTTACGTAAATTTATTGAATTTATGTCTCTGTTTATCCAGTCTTCCTTTTTAATCATGATTGTGGTAATTACAGACTTTGACAAGTGTATAATCAATTGTGACAACAAAGGCTTTACATCCTCGGCTATGCTTCGTACAGGACCATCTCTTTTTCATATCTGTACTTTGACTCCTATGTAATCCAAATTTATATCCCCTGTATTGGACCATTTCGTTGCCCCATGATGACATAATAATTTTTAGTTCATCTGAAAGAGATGATTTTTTTTAGATAATATGACGTGACCGTGTCGATATCCAGCTTTTATATCTATGGATTTGAGTTTTTATAAGAAAATAATGTATTTTATTTATGTAGAAATTTTTTCCAATTTTCACAATTGGATTATCTACAGAAATCTCGTATAAAGCATTGCAGCGATAATTGTTATGGGGACAGTTGAGTATATGTAAGAAAAGATGTAGGCATTGATTTTAAGCATATTTAAACAGACAGACTCCTGTATGGTCAATTCCAATAGGCTACTGGTAACCCATCGCGCTACGACATTTTTTTGTTTTTTTTTTCAAGGTAAGTGGCCAGTCTCACTGCCTAATTTTAGATAAAAACTTTTTTGTTATAAAGCAATACCACGTTAATAATAAATTTTATATCTATAAAATTCTCGTGTCACTATGTTCGTTTCCATACTCCTCCGAAACGGCTCAACTAATTCTTTGTTATGCATATTCAGTAAATCTGACAATCAGCTGCTATCTATATTTAAAACCCCTAAGTGATAAGGTATATAAAGGATACTCCCAAATTTTTTTTTTTTTTTTTTGTACTTTAAGGCTATCGCTATAGGAATAGAAATATTTCGGTGCACGATGTCTAAATTGATTTTCATTCTTACTCGATAATATGAGATTCGATGATGCTACGACTAGAGAAAAGGAAATCGAAATAAATACTTTGGCACCAATCCGAGACGAATTCGAGATTTTTGTCCAGCTCTGTCAAAATGCACACCATCCGAATACCTAACACTTGATGAATAAATGTTTGCCTTTCAAGGTAGATGCAAAATTCGCCAATATATTCAGAAACCCACGAAGTACGAAATAAAAATGCCTTAGTACATGCTAAAACATCATAAATTTTGAGATCTAGTGTGGTACACAACCATGCAATAGTTCGTTTGCATACAAGACTCAGTTGATCGTATGATAAAGTGCGTTTCCGACTCTTCGAGAAATGTTACTATGGACAAGTTTTTGACTAGTCATGAAATTGCTAAATGTTTAATGAAGAAACATAAATTAACTATAGTTGGTACACTAAGAGCTAATAAAGCTTGCATCATGTTTGCCTGGGCTATTTATGGCATTTTTTTTACTATCCAAGGAGCATGTGACCATCACTATTTATTGAACACCCCTCGTAATTTATAGGGATGATATTATGTAATAAGAAATTTTAGATAAAAATAAGTTTTTATTCCAAGTTACATTTTAGTTTTTAATGAGTGTGTTGATTTCCACATTTGAATATTTCATTTCCAATTGTGACAGTGAAAGCTCTGCATCCACGGTTTGTCATTGTACAAGTCCATCTCTTTTTAAATTCATTGCTATGCCGTTTCTGGAGACTGTAGTTGAATCCTTGATATTGCATCATTTCGTTGCCTTGTCGCGATATTACGAAGTTTGGTTTTTCTAAAAAAAAATTTCACTGAAGTATGGATATATATTTGACGTTTATATTTTAAAAAAAGGGGTGCGTGTACTTATGTACGCGGGGAGGGGGTGAGGGGGTACTTACTTCTTTGGCATTATTAAAAATAGTTTTTGATTGCATGCAAATAATTAATTACAATAAAAAAAAAAAAAAAAAGGGAAAAGGAGTCATTAAGGTCAATAAAGTTCATTTACATTTGAAAAATTAATTAAATAAATATTTATTATAACCCCTAAAAAAAAAAAAAAAAAAACCTTTTTTTCCTTTTAACCTTTCTTTAAAAAAAAAAAAAAAAAACACTATTTATCTTTAAAACTTTTTTATTTCATTATACTATTTATTTTTAGTGACTCTAATGGCATCAGAATCTTTTATTAATCATCTGGTTTTGTATACTTTTAAAACTACTTGCTTTCTGCAAAAATAAAGAATATTAATTTAAGCTTGTCCATGCAAAACTTAAAATTTTTATAATTCATATTATAAAAAATTTTATTAATATAATTAATAAAGTGTTAAGCACATTTAGACCTGAACAATTTATTTTATTCTATTTAGAGATAGAATAATTTAAATATAATACGGCGGTGTCTTCCTTGTAGGTTTCTTTGGAGTTGTTTGGGGGATTCTTGTTGTTCAGTTCGACATGATTTTCTTTAACCTTTCTTTAATCCTACAAAATAATGAAATGGTTATACTGTTGTGCACACCTTTGTTTGGCTTTTTAGTATTCAAGTTATGTCAAAACATTATTACCTTGTCATTGGTTTAGTTTTGGGATATCAATTGGTTTCCAAAATGATTTTATTTGTAATAACCTGAAAGTATATAAATAACATCTATTAATATAACTATCATGGTGAGTGGTTCGATGGCACTCAGGTATTAAGGTGTATTATACCCACTGTCCATTATAAGTGGGAATGGGCTCACTTCTGGCAGGACAGAGTTTGCGGTACTACAAGTGCAACATGGATGTTTTGAGGTATTACAATATCTCTAACTATCCTGTAGGGGAATAAAGTAATGTTGTAAGCATATGCCTATGCTTGAAAGGTTGAACCTTGAACATCACCATACATCATATTTATAATTAACATTCCTACCTCGACACCATCACAATCAAATTCATTGAAATCTACTTCAAACCATTGTGTCTCGAGAAGGTGATGGTGGCTTTGTTCCACCTCCAGTTTTTGATGTTTCACGGCGATAAGATGACAACTCTTTTTTGTATTCAATTTAGTGACTTCCACTGATTCATCAATTGTTTTTGTCTCTTGTCCTTATATTTGCTAGATTAAATTGATGTTTTGATTAAATAATGTGGTCATTTTGAGATGCAGGTACTTATTAAAATGTTATTTCTGTTATATCGCTCCAAGCCTTCATTTTCTCCTTATTAGTATTGGTTAAATCTTTGTTCTCAATTATTGAAAAGGGTCGTAGAATATTTCTAAAAAGTTGCTGTAACAAACGCAATAAACAAAAGCAATGAATAATGGTTCATGTTTCAGTTTTAATCAACAATAATACTCGATAATACATACGGATAGTTAACCTCAATTGTATTGAAGCACTCAGGAAGGTTAGCACAGTTTTTTTCACAAATATTTTATATTATTTCACAAATATTTTGTATAATGAAAATAACTAGGTATATAATTATTAATTTTAAACAATAATTAAAACTCCTATATTTGTTTAAAAGGAATAAATGTCATTGTCAGATGTCAATTGTCATGGTCATTCAAAATTCTTGTTAAGCTGCTAATTAGAATATGCGTGAAGTTAGCTTCACGCATATTCTATTTCTTTACTTGTAGTTTGTCTTATTCCCATCTCGCTCGGTATCACAATGCCAAATTTGATACAATAACTTTAAAAATAGTATTAATATGATTATTTTTAGGAAAATTAATAGCAATTTAGAAAAAATTTATTTTAATTTATAAACTTTTCATATAATTAGGAGTCTTACAACAGAATTATCAAAAAAAAGTATTACAAATTTTAACTACCTACCACTTGTTTTTTTTTGAAAAAGAGTCCCGCTTTTACAAAACTAAACACAGGAGGAAGAAATCTACCAACAAACCAAACGGGGCGGTTAAAAACAAAATTTGAGGTTGGCTACCAATTTGATATCAATAACGAAATAGATTAATAATGGAGCGTCAGCCACTCCGTCTAGAGAGTTAGAACATTTAATGTAAATTATTTCGACATACAGAAATTTTTTTTTGACGCGTTGGGGACGCACGACTAGCTTGTTTACCACCTGCTTTTTAATCATGATTGTGGTAATTACTAACTCTGACAAGTGTATAATCAATTGTGACAACAAAGGCTTTACATCCTCGGCTATGCTTCGTACATTGCCATCTCTTTTTCATATCTGTACTTTTACTCCTATTTAAACCAAATTTATATCCCCTGTATTGGACCATTTCGTTGCCCCGTGATGACATAATAATTTTTAGTTCATCTGAAAGAGACGAAACTTTTATTAGATTATATTACGTGACCGTGACCATATACAGCCTTGCATATAAAAGCTCAAATCCATTGAGGATTTGAGGTTTTATAAGAAAATAATGTATTTTATTTATGTAGAAGAGAATTTCCAATTTTCACAATTTTATTATCTACTGAAATCACGTAAGCATTGCAGCCATAATTGTTATGGGGACACATCATTTCTTATATACCGAACTTCTAGTTACCATATGCATACTGAACATATCCTTGATAGCCTGAATCATGGCCTTTTCTTGTATAAAATTCTTTGAGTATATTTGAGAAAAGATGTAGGCATTGATTTTAAGCATATTTAGAATAATAATTAATACACTAAAATATAAAGTAAGCTAGACATTACAAAATGTATATAAAAAGCAAAAAAATGAGCTTACCTAACCATACACCAGCAATATTAATACATTTAAGTGATCTCAAATATTGGAATAGCGCCGTTGTTAAATGGCACATGAAAGCCTACAAATATAAGTTCAGTGGTTTATATAGAACATTTTATAAACATCATTTAATAGGTTAAATTGTAATGAATTGTTATGTATCTGAAACTATATCGGTGCCGTCGGGTCTGCCCCAAGGATCAATTATAGGTCCTACTATTTGCCTGATTTATTAACGATATTCCAACTTATTAAAAAATTACAAATATCTCTTTATATAACGTATATATTAAATTTAATATGACGCACACCAACAAAACTAAAAAATGCACGGTTTTTTTAAGTCCTTCAAGTCTATTACAAATGTTAATACTACAGTAATCCTTTGAAGATCACCTATCACTAACTTAACTATAACGTTAGAAAACTATGGGATCGTCTACACTTGCGTGGGCTGCTGCAAACGTATGAGGCTCGTTTAGTATTACCAATATTATACAATAAATCTTCGAAGTAACTTCATTGATCTGATTTGATTACTTAACATTCATACTTATACTAAAGTTCTTTCAAAACTTTTGTTTCTGTGTAATTCTTGAAATAAATAAAAGTCTTTTATAGCCTACAGCTTGGTTTTCCGCTACGAGTAATGTCCACGTCAATATTGTAATTTATTTAACACATAAGATTATTTATGATAAATCTATACAATAAGTTAGAATGCGTGTTCACGGTTAACAGTCTAACAACTAGGCTACTGCTCGGAAATAAACAGTTAATACTGCTTGATTCTTATGTATTTAATGCGTATTCTAATACTAATATCATACATACATGTAAGCACAAACACTGTAAACAGACTCCTGAATGAAAGAATGAAAGAAGCTAAGTCTCAAAATACTGGCATATGTCAAGTATGAGCAAAGAAAAGTATTGTAAAATACTTCTATAAATATCCTACTTTATCATATAAAACTGCAAAATTTTATACGAAATACCTACATCATAAATAGAGGTCCATAAAAACAGATAATACAGCCGCGATACATAAATACACAATATAGCTTAATGAGTATGTAAGTTCCCTATTTTCACAATTTGATTATGTATTGAAACAATATAAGCATTACAGCCATAACTGTTGTGTGTACAGCGCCATCTCTTTTTGTATTGTGAACTTTTTTGCGTGTGTAAACCAAAATTGTGTCCTTGATAGTGCACCATTTGATAGCCTCGCTTAGAATAAAATTCTTTAAGTATACCTAAAAGTAATAAATATTATCAATTCTTAATTCAAAATGTATGTTAATCTGCATCCAACCACAACATACGGAAACAAAAACATAATACTTGCTATTTGCTATACACAAATCAAACATTACTTAAGTACTCACAACGACTTGTCATAACTTGTAAAACTAATTGTTTAGCAGGGGTTAAGTTACACACTTTCGTTCTATAAGTTAAAAGTCTATAAAATATAAGACACCGTATTACAATCACTAGTTTAATGAGAATGATGATTTTTTATCTTCACAATCTGATTATCTACTGTAATAATGTAAGCATTGCAACCAACACCGTTGTGGGTACAGCGCCATCTCTTTTTGTATTCCGAACTTCTTTGCGTGTGCAAGCCGAAACTGCGGCCTTGATACTGCACCATTTGAAAGCCTCGCTTAGAATAAAAATCTTTGAGTGTACCTAGAACAATAAAGAACAATAAAAATGTAATTATTATTATTATAAACAAAAAACAAGGCGCATATCTCGGTATCTGTTTCATGATCATTTAACAATAAAATAAGCTAGTAGGTGATCAGCCTACTGTCCTGACACACGCCGTCGACTTTTTGGGTCTAAGGCAAGTCGGTTTCATCCTGGTGTTATCCTTCGCCGTTCGAGCGAATGTTAAATGCGCACATAGACAGAAAGTTCATTGGTGCACAGCCGGGATCGAACCTACGACCTCAGGGATTAGATTCGCACGCTGAAACCACTAGGCCAACACCGCTCTTACTTCTTATTATCTTGATTATATGAATAGTAGAAATGTTATGGTATTTTTTATAACCCTTGCGTTGTATGTATGTATGTAAATAACAAAAAACCTTGTTTTCCTATACAAATTGAAAATGTAGTAACCGTCAAAAACGTCAACGTCTCGCATTGGAGTGCTGGATAGAGATAATAAAAAATTTGCAAATCATTCACGTCATAATAGCCATATATTAGTATAAAGTAATTAAAGTAATAAACTTCCACCATCAGAATATTTTAATGGTACCAGCATACATGGGCTACAAAAGTAAGTTTCCATTATGACAACAGAAATAGCCGATGACCATGAACTTTTACAGATCTTCATAAATAGTAAAAACCATGTTACTTCATAGTATTATTTAAAATAGAAATTTATTAACCTAAAGTTTTTGGATAAAAAATACCTAAATTTTGTAGGATTGAAAGTTTTCATAAACTATTTATAAAATATGTATGTTTCATAGTCTTCAGATACAAAATCAAGTATGTGAATGGTCGTTTCTGATTCTAAGAATCGTACCATCACATGTGACGAAGAATGCTTTACATCCTACGCTGGATCGAGAACAGCGCCATCTCTTCGTATATCTATTATTATTATTCTTATGCAGACAGAATTTGTGTCCTTGATATTCCACCATTTCATTGCCTCTTATCGAAAGAAAATAGTTGAGCCCTTAAATAAAAAAAATATATTTAACAAATATTTTTGGTACAGTTATTTACTAATATGTACATAATTATTAAATTTTAAAGGATATAAGTGAATCAAACGTATACGATAATGCTGACACACGTTATTTAATTGATCCAACAATGATATTTGTAAGATACAGATATACATATTTTTATTGATATCATCAAAGACAGTAGTCCATTCAAATTTTACAATTTGAGGGCCAAACTGAACATTTGTTAGAGGACGCAATTTTATTTATGGAATATGTAGGGGGGTCAATACAAGGTTAACCCCAAGTTTATGGGGTTGGCGCCCTTGTCCCCCCGGCCGCTATCTTGGAAAAAGGGGTGATAACACTTTGTAAGCAAAGCGATTTGCTACAAAATATGTCTTTACAATTTTTTTGTACGATGGATAGTTTAGGAGATATAGCCAAAAACGTGTTTTCACCCCTTTTTCCAAGATGGCGCCAACCCCACAAACTTGGGGTTAACCTTGTATTGACCCCCCTACATGTCCCATAAATAAAATTGCGTCCTCTAACAAATGTTCAGCAAATGTAACATTTCAATGGACTATAGGGCGAATACTTCGTTTCAAAGATACTTGATTTCTCAAAGAATTCCATTCACTTAGTAAGAAAATGTAGAGTAGGTTAGTTATGTACATCGTGTTATGAAATTATTTTAAAATAAGCTAGGTGTATAAAATAAAAATATTAGTTGCTAACAATATGTACAATATTTTTTACAAAAATGCAGGTAGGTCGCATCGATGTTACAACAGGCATTATGTAACTAATTCATAGTAATAATTTCTTAGACGCTCGTTCGCACATATAAATAAATGCCTGTGACAGTATATACTTTATATACATAGCACTAAGCACGAATATTTTAAGATCTTAAGATCCAATGGTTCTTCATAATTACTCCTACTATATGATTAATTTCTAATTAATAAATATGTCAACAATAATAGTTTATTCTTTATAAGTTCCTTTATATCTTATATAAGTCTTAACCGATACAAATTTATTTCAATGCATGTAATTTTGTCGCAACATCCTTAATTGTGTATCACTTACAATAGACAGTTTGTAAGTGATACCAAATCAAGGCGAGTGGGTACTTCCGTGGTTTAATTATTAATAAATGTATTTATTTCCATATAATTGTTATACCTTATCACTCAATTCAATGTCATAGAACTATACAATAATACCTAATTATATTATAACAAATTTATATACAAAAATAAACGAGTGCGCGAAGTGAGTAGAGGACTAATATGACTTCCCAATGGGAGTCGGGAGAAGGGAGGAGACGTAGAAAGGTGATGAAGGTATGATCTGAAAAGTGTGGTCCGTGTATCCAAGAGTTGGACAGGAATAAGTGGAGGAAGCTAGAACGTGACACATTGTGGACCCATTTTTTTGGGTTTTATTATATTTATAATTGTTGCATGTTCACAGAAAAAAGAACTCATAGCGACACTTTTATATTATTTTTCCGCGATATGGTATATATATGGTTTCAATGTATTCTTGACTAATGTAGTGTATGGTAATTGCCAATTCTTACAAGTATTTTGTCCATTGTGACAATGAAGGCTCTGCATCCACGCGCTGACTGTGTACAGCGCCATCTTTTCTTATATTCATTGCTGCAATGTTTTACGAGACCAAATTTATATCCCTCAAACAGCAACGTTTCATGCCCTTGTCTCGAAATAACAATGTCGAAAGCCCCTAAAAATTCATATATATTTTATAATTAAAGTTTTTCCATCATGATTGTAAATATAATATATAATACAGTGTAGATTTATACAGTGTATTTTTTAAGTAATACATAAGGGTACATCATAATACAGATTATGATATATAATACATGAACATATTATAATACATCAAAATAGCAATTTATTAACCCTTTTTTGGATAAAAAATACCACAGATACTCAGAATATATTTATTTGATAGTTCTTCTCACCGTTAGTCCTCTGTCTCCTCACTTAGGAGAAGACCATAAAATAAAAGCGTAAAAGCAACAAGAAGCTTGAGCTTACGGCTCCAAATCTGCGCCGCGGGAGGCGCAGAGATTTAGTCTATTTGTATATTTATTGAATCAATATTAGATTGATTTTTTCGTGGAACATGTTTTGTTTACGGTATGAAGTGCGAATTAAATCGAACTTTGCTCACATATTGCATTGTAATAAAACACCATTTTGGTTTTGTTTATCCAAATATTTAAATTAAACTTTAATGAATATGTACACGTAGATAGAGAGCTTTCATCAAAATTTCATATGTCTCTCATTGTTCATTACTCAATGTGGACCAACATTGTAGAAAAGCATATTTCGTTAGATATAACTTGTTTTTTTATATAACCCCCAAAACGGGCAGTATTATTTACCTCTGTATCTAGTCAAGACAAACCTTCCCTAGGATAATAATTACCTTAGTTCAGAAACTACTGAATAAGTCTTATCGTGTTCATTGGGGGTGAAGTTATCTATGGTAATTTATCAAACATTTTGGAAATTGGATTCTTGCGTCGATGGTTTGTGTGTGCATTTTGAGTTTTAACTATTTTTCGATCTTCCGTTATGAGGAATGCTCTGCACTTCTCTTTGTAATAACGAGAACAACGCCATCTCTCCTTAAATTGATCACTTTGAGAGTTAATTCTATTATAATTATATCCTTGATAGTTTAATATTTCGTTTCCTCGTTGTGAATTTGTAAAAATCGGTTCATCTAAAAATTAACAAATAACATTATTCCTGAACTAATAATGTGATATATCATAAAAAATAGCAGTATTTTTTAAATTGGTTAACGTTTAGTCAAAACGTTGCATCTAGCGATTACAGTTAGTATAAGAAAATTGAACCTTCTTTGTATAACATTAAAGTTCTATTTTGAAAACTCAATTGAAATATCCATGAAGATTCAGAATTATTAAGAGTCTAGTCAATTATCAAAAACAGTTTGAAATCGAATAAACACATCGTTTTGTTCAACGTGGCATTATTTGGTCTCAGGTGCACTAAACCACGAAGTGTGCATTCTATTCTTCACTTGTTTATTATATGGATTATACTTTACAAATTGTTGTTTCTGTGTGTGATTGTATATTAAAAACACACACATAAACAACCCTGTCTTACTTTTTATTCGTTTTTATCTTTTTATCCACATAAAATTGGAGCTATGATTGAAATGGTGGCTGAATATTTGTTTTTTTTTCTCCGTTGTTTTTTTTATATAACATAGAACAAAAGGGGATGGGGCTCACTACATGTTAAGTGATACCGCCCGCCGCCCATGGACACTCACATTTGCAGAAGGCTCATGCGTTGCCGGCCATTTTATTATATATTTATTTACACACTTACCTTTAAGGACCCTAAGTCGAATTTGTTCAGAAATACTTTAGTGCATTAT
The DNA here is from genome assembly GCA_905332375.1 of Pieris macdunnoughi. Taxonomy (NCBI): domain Eukaryota; kingdom Metazoa; phylum Arthropoda; class Insecta; order Lepidoptera; family Pieridae; genus Pieris; species Pieris macdunnoughi. The sequence continues at coordinate 2,275,532 of CAJOBZ010000008.1, forward strand.
TATAAAACTGATACAATTTTAAAATGTTAGATTGTATTTAAATATTAAGATAAATTGATAATAAGTTAAGTATGTGCTCAAGCTTTTTATTTACCTCATTTTAAGATTCCTCTTTTATAGACATTATAACGAAATAAATAATACAAAAAAATCAAATCAAAACAATATAATGGAAACTTCCTCCGTGATTGGTGTTCTAAATTAAAAATTACTAATAGACCACAAGCCCATAAACAAAAAATACCTGTGAAATGACCCAACGTGAATTACGCTTAGAAGGCTGTTACTATATCTGAAAATAGCTCTGAGCACTATGCCGTCATTTCTGAGCGGTACATGTGAGTACGTGAGTGAATGGAATTTATCAGGTACAATTGGGGAATTTTGACTAATTATTAATGTACGGCTTTGTTATAAGTGTATAGATGATTAAAAATAAATGTCGAAAAACCTAGTGCCGTACTAAAGTGATGGTGCCGGAAGTCGGTGCAAAGTTTTAATTCGACGATAGTTGCATTTAGAAAAGTTATTAGGTTTTGGCCATTCTTTCGATTGGCATCATAAAAGTAGGGGTGTTTTTTTTTACATTTAAGCCGGTTCGATTTCCAGACGAGGCAAGTAATTTTTACAAAATCTTTGAATGCAGAATTACTAACTTTTAAAAATAACATAAAGTCTTCTTTTAGTAAAATACCCTATCTACGATATTAAAAGTACTTTCCCATAATATCCTATACCTTTGGGACGCCCTGTATTATATTTTTATTTTTGTTAAAAATATTTTTCCTTTACCTCTCTCTGCTGGTATGATAAGGATGTAAATATACTTTACAGCCTTATGGTAGTATACTCAGATACGTACAGTTATTAATGACCTTAAGGGACACCTCAAACGTCGTCGAAGTTTTTATCAGCTGTAAAGAATAATCTGGAGTAAAATGTACGGCATCATATTTATATTTGTTACATATAAAATAACAATAATCTTTGAAAATATAACTCCTCATATTACTCTAGGAATATTTGAAAAATCATCTAAATTTCGGAAATTTCATATATTTTTTATCATAATATTTTTATTTGTTACCATTTATAATGAACGGCTATAAGGTACAACGGTAATATTTAGTAACATTATGTAAAAAAACAATTTGCCGTACATTATTCTCTGATCTTACAGCAGTAAGAACTCGGTAAATCCTGAAATTTCGATAAATATTTATTTACACAAATATTAACTATAATTTTTGGACGGCATAATTATAAAACATTATTGTCCGTGTTAAATAATATTTTGAAGATGTTGCCGTAAATTTTACAATGACCTTAGGGTATATGGGTGTAGGGGTAGGGTTGCGATCCTTGGCTTTCGACCGCTCCGCTGGAAATATGTACGGCGTTTACGGGTAAAGTATCTGTATCTGTGTCCAAAAGGAATTACACAAATGCCGTACAGTAATAAATGACGTCGAATTAAAAATTTGCACCGACTTCCGGCACCATCACTTTAGTACGGCACTAGGTTTTTCGACATTAATTTTAATCATCTATACACTTATAATAAAGAAGTACATTAATAATTAGTCGAAATTCCCCAATTGTACCTGAGAAATTCCATTCACTCACGTACTCACATGTACCGCTCAGAAATGACGGCATACCTAGTGCTCAGAGCTATTTTCAGATATAGTAACAGCCTTCTAAGCGTAATTCACGTTGGGTCATTTCACAGGTATTTTTTGTTCATGGGCTTGTGGTCTATAACGGGGCAGCTTGACTTCATCAAATCCTACAAGAATTTATACTTATAGATAATTAAACCCTGACAGAGAACTTAGGTTATTTCTCTGAGCAAGGTTAAAACTATTTCATGTGACGGAACGCTGTTAAAGGAGAACTATAATATAAGGTATATTAAAGTTTTACTAGCTGACCCGGCAAACGTTGTTTTGCCATGTATATTATTTCT